>CAUYON010028194.1:0-25761 GCA_963573935.1 Arctocebus calabarensis
TTTTATTTTATTTTATGTTATTTTTGAGACAGAGCCTCAAGCTGTCACCCTGGATAGAGTGCTGTGGCATCACAACTCACAGCAACCTCCAATTCCTGGGCTCAAGTGAGTCTCCTGCCTCTGCCTCCCAAGTAGCTGGGACCACAGGCGCCCGCCACAACGCCCGGCCATTTTCTGGTTGCAGCCGTCATTGTTGTTTGGCGGTCCCAGGCTGGATTTGAACCCGCCAGCTCAGGTGTACGTGGCTGGCGCCTTAGCCTGTTGAGCCACAGGTGCCGAGCCGGTTTTCCGCATTTTAAAGTGGGAATAGTTACATGAGCGACAGTGAATCAAACATCAGGCTGGCAGCAGGCACAGTGGGCGTCCCAACCCCATGGGCTGCTTCCATGTCGTCCCTGGGCTTATGCTCAAGCCAAGAAGTGGGATGATGTGGGCTGAGCCTCTTCCCAGGAGGTCAGTTTGGGCAACCTCTGAGGCCTGGGTGGCATGGCTCTCAGGGAGAGGAGCTCTGTGCTCCTGGTGCCAGGAGTCTCACTGGCTGGGTCACCTGAGCCACTATGGGTTTGGCCTCTCTGTCCCTGAGAAAGGCAGCACAGCCTCCCCAGCTGGCTGAGAGAGAGGGTGCTACAAGGGCACCTCCCAGATGAGGCTCCAATTCCCCAGGCAGCCAGTGTATAAGGAGGAAGCTGTTCCAGAGGCCCCCCAGTGGGCACAGGGCAAGGCAGAGCCCAGGGACCTGCCCCAGAGGTCAAGGAGCTGGAGCCTGCGGAAGAGGCTAGCCCTGGCGTGCTGGCGAGGCCGGCCCATGAGTGCAAGCAGAGATCAGGAGGTGGGAGGCAGCAGATTCCACTCCCGAGGAGGGCCGTGCGGTCATCTGGTAATTAGTGGTAATGACCGTTTCTAACTAAATCCCCCTTGGGGAGGCAATCAAGGATTAGGGTGGGAGGCAGGGAATTACCCATGTGGACATCTCGGCTTGCCTCACTCTGGCAGACCCCTAATTGGAAACATTTCAGTTTATCTGGGGGTGGGGCCCTGGGGGAGAGGGTGGAAGAAAGGACAGGAGGGAACTCAGAGTTCACAGGCAAGGCCTGTGCCCAGCTGTGCAGGGTGGTGAGGACCTCTCTCCAATTTAGGAGTCAGGAACTCTCCTGGGACTGGCTAGAGCAGAGACCCCAGGTTCAAGCTCTGGCTCAGGCACTCCCCCACCATATAACCTTGGACCAATCACTGCCCCTTGCCCTGCCTCAATTTCCTCATCCATTCCGTCAATGTCCACAACCAATGCAGGCTCTCATGGCAAGGACAATTTAGGTAACACAAGCTGGCAAGTGATTTCACCTTCCCATTGCCCGAGCCACAATCCTTTCTCTCCCTTTCCACTACACCAGACCATCTTCCCACCTGGGTGGTCCTCCCCAGCTAATGCCTCTAGGCAGGGCCTTCATCATTGTCATCATCACCTGCCTGGTTCACTACCGAGCCTACTCACTGCCCTCACTCCCCTATGTCACTGAGGTGTTTCCCGTGGTTGCCGGGGCCCCTACCCTCAACCAGCCTAGGATACCTAACCCAAGTAAGGCCCCTTCCAAGAAGGGCCTTCTCCCTGGACCTGTCCTCTGCAGCACCCCTCTGGCCCTAGGCACAGGGTCAGGCATATGATGAATTCTAGGCCAAGACCCAGCGGCCAGGCTTGGGCGCCTTCATGTGACCTGAGCCCAGAGCCTCGCTCTGTAGCTCTGCAGCCTGCTGCCCACAGTGCTGAGCAGAGAACTAGCCCACATGTTACCAGGTGAAATCTTTGGCAGAGCTGGGCTCAAAAGGTCCCCCGCACCAGCACCACCCACAATGTGAACTGGCAGCCCCCACTTCTGCCAGGGGAGAGATGGGGTGAGGTCAAAAGTCAGTGATGGGGTAGATCCTCACATCCATACCTACACTTCCAGGTTTGGGGGTACCTGGTCAGGGCTGGTGGCCAGCATAGGGGCCCACAAGTCTTATCCTGGGAAGCCCTATGGTTCTATGTGTCTGGACCAAGCTGACCCTGGGGTGGGAGAGCAATGGAGTCTGAGGAGACCCTGTTCCCTGAGCCATACATTCACCCCACATGTCTTTGGGCTCTCCTAGGCACACCTCATCCTGGTGTCCATGCAACAGGAAGGATGGAGCAAGAACCTGACTTCCAAGTCCACACAGGCAAGTGCAGGCTCTCGGGCTTCCTTTTACCTCACTGGGGCAGCCTTGGGGACCTCTCCCTCCACGACAAGTTAAGACTCCTCAATTCGGGCCCAGGTCTAGGAACCAGGTCTTCTCAGAACTCCTCCTTCTTTACCCACCCACCATGGGCTGAGGGGGTGTAACTACCAGCCCAGGAAGGAGAATCCCTGGGGTCCTACAGCCTGAGAGGCCTCCTCTTCCCTCCTAGGCTTTGTCCCAGGACTCCAGAGCCAAGAGGGACCATCAAGTTCCCTTCCCCCCATAGATGGGGAAACTGAGGCAGATCCAGTCCTTCCTAGAAGTGACAGTAGGTCTCCTTCACACCCAAGACTAGACCTCAGAGACGGAAGCCCACTCACTTGGCTCCCGGCCCGTACCCTCATCCTGCAAGATGAAGCTCTGACTGGCTTTGTTTGACACTGTCAGCCAAAATGCTGAAGGGTGGCTTCCACAGCATTACCAACCCTAATCTGAAACTGAGGTCCAGCAAGGGCAGGGCTTGCCCTGATCTGTACATAGCCAACCAGAGCTGAGCTAGACCCCAGGCCTCCCAGATCCCAGCCTAGGGCTCTTCCCACCCCCATTTTGGAACTGAGGAAACTGAGCCTCAGAGAGGATGAAGTGATTGATTAGCCTGAGACCTGGGCCCATGCCTTATGCAAGGGGAGAGCTCAGGCTGGGTCTAACTCCCAGTCTAGTGCTCCTTCCATCCCACTTGGCAGCAGCTGTGTCCCTTTTAGAGTCTCTTGGGACTCTTGCTTGAGAGGCAGCAGGCTTGGGATGCCCAGGAAAGGGTGTGACCTTTATGGGCCCTCCCAGCCAGACTGGGCCTTTCCTATCACTGAGCACCCTGATCATCCTTAGTCCCTTCCCCACCCAGGGTATCCAGGAAGGGGGTAGATGTCCCCGACTTGGATTCCCCTAACACTTGCTCCCAGTGTCTAGCTTGGGCAGAGGTAAGGTAGGGGTTATTTTTGGGTAGGTGCTGTATGGGCCCCCAGGCTCTGACCTGTTCCCCTGACCCCCATCCCAGTGGTTCATCCTGTCCCAGGCACCCTCCTGGTGAGTATTCCAGGTCACTCAGCCACATCTGGTTTCATTCCTGTGTCAAATGTGCTTTCATCTCAAGGTCACTTTCCAAAGCCCAAGGCAGCACAGCCCCCTGGGACAACTCCAGGACAGCTGAGCCTCCTAGATGAACCCTCATCTCCCACCCTCTCTGTACACTTCCCAACAGGCCTCACAGCCAGACAGTACAGTTCAAATCCTGCCTCTGTCGCGTGCTAGCTATGACACTCTGCTACGTAAAAATCCCTCTGGCCTCCATTTCCTCTTCTGTGTAATGTGGGAACAATGGAAGCCACCTCACAGGGTGGTTAAGAGATTTAAGTGAACAATATACATAAAGCACTGAGAACAGTGTTTAGCATGTTACAAGGCCATGTGTGTGTGCACTGTGTAAGGATGCATAAGCTTAATGTGTATCAACATACATATGTATACATGGCCTGCACATATGTCTATATATACACATACACACACATATATAACTG
This sequence comes from Arctocebus calabarensis, assembly GCA_963573935.1. NCBI lineage: Eukaryota > Metazoa > Chordata > Mammalia > Primates > Lorisidae > Arctocebus > Arctocebus calabarensis. Next base: position 3,771 of record CAUYON010028194.1, read on the forward strand.
TCATTCTTCAACTCCACCCCTTCTCCCACTTCTCCCTCTAACTTAAGTCCCAGTAAGAGTTTAACCATTATCAACAGGTTTGGCCTCATGGAGCCTGTCTGCCTGGGTTCTGATCCCACAGCCACCATTAACTATCTGTGTAACTTTGGGAAAGCTACTTAACCTCTCCATGCCTCATTTTCCTCATTTGTGAAATGGTAGTGATAAGACTATCACTTCTCTCAAAAGAGTACAGCATTACCAAAATCAAATGACCAGAGCTCTGAGAGCAGTGTTGGGGCATTTGGGAACAGGCTCTTGTTGTCCTGGTGTCTCTGAGTTTGTCCGTATCCTGCCTAGGATGTCGGCTCTGCACTGCACCTCTGCCCAGCAAAATCCCACCTGTCCTTCCAAGCCCAGCCCCCAGCTCCTCCCTTAGGTGGGACTGACCACTCCTCCTCTAGCTCCCATGCTCCCTCTCAGAGGACACAGAACAAAGTCCACTTTGTATTTTCTGTGTCCATCTCCCCCAGCAGACTGGAAGCTTCTTTAAGGCAGAAGCTGAGTTTTACCCATTTCTGTTGCAGCCTGGGCTCTGCAGTGGGGATGAGTAACACAAGTGCTGGGGTTAACCAGCCATCTACTCCAAAACATGCCAACTTGGAGGCTTGTGGGCGTCACACCCTCTCAGAGCCTCACTGTAGAGCAGGGATGATAGCTGTGTTCCCCATAATGTTCTTATGAGCAGCAAATTGTCACCCAAGACTCTTTCTCAGCCCCTGGGGCTCCTTGTGCCCTCCAGCAAATCCTCTCCTTCTCTGGACCTTAGTTTTCTTATATGTAAAATGGTGGTGCAGGATGTGGAGGGCCTGGACTCAATGAACAAAGGCCCCTCCCATTCGGAGTAGTGCTGTGTACCCAGTGGCAGAAAGAAGGTGATTAGACAGCCAGGAAGAGCTGGGGACCTAAGGCTGGATGACCACTGAGCCCAGCCTTCTCCTTGCAAGCAGGAAATGAAGGAAGATGGGGTCCCCCTCTTGAATCATCAATTAATCAATAACTCAGCCCCAGAAGGGGCAGGGCCAGTGACCTCCAGACTGTTTGTTGGCGGCCCAGCCACAATCACCTTGTCTTCTAGCTAATCCACAAACCCTCCCAGCCCCTATAATTTGTCCCCTGTTGTCTTATCTGCGTGGCTCCCTGCCCCCACCCCAAACTCTAGACCTGAGTCCTGTCCTGGACTTTCTCAACCACCCTTGGGCATTTGCTCAGGCGCTCCCCTCCAGAGTGCTCTCCTCCCCTGGCTTCTACCAGCCAAGGTCCTTATGGCTATTCAGTCCCTAAGCCCCTGCCCCTGAAAAAGCTTCCCAGTGTCCCAAGTCTGTGCCCCCACCAGGTGGTCTCCCCTCCTCTGGGCCCCCGCTAACACTGGTCTCTGTTGGGGCACTGGACACTTGTGGAGTTATTTACGGCCTGGGCTTATCTCTCCCAGCCCAGAGGGCAGCTCCTCCAGGAAGGGGCTGGCTTTTCCTCCTCTGCTCTGCCTGCACTGCCCACAGCCCCCAGTGTCTGCACTCCCTTCTGCTAGGGAAGGCCTCTCTCTGCCACCCACCTCTCCATTAATAATTAGTATCTAAGAGACATGTGCACAGCATCTGACAGCTAACAAGTTTCTTTCCTGAGCCTTAGCTCATCTGATCTGAGTTGAGTGGCGTATCTCATCCTCCTTGGACAGAGGAAGAAGCTGAGGTACCAAGAGGTAGAGTGACACTTCCCCAAGGTCACCCAGGTAGAGGGGTCAGGACTGTCTTTGTGGATCTCCAGCTAGGGTCATGTCTATTTCCGTCTGACCAGGCAGAGGTCTCCTGCAATTCAGTGGCCTTTGCACAACTGTCGCTCAGGGCAATTCCATTGCCCTCCACGCCCCGTCTGGCTTCCTCTTTCCAAGTCCGGGGAAGATAAGGACAGCATTTTACAGGGGAGAAAGTGGGGTCTCAATTAGAATGATTTGCCCTTAATTCCCAAGCCAATTTGGGTTCCTAGGTCTTGGCGCGCTCCCCCTACCCCGGGGCCCCTTAACGCCCTCCACCACCCCAGCCGCTAGTCTCCCCTCCGCGTGGACGCAGGGTCTCTACTTACAGCCACTTGATGCCATAGCACACGCTGGTCTGGAGCGCTAGGGCGAAGAGTAGCGCCTCGCAGACCTGCGGCCGCGCCCTCATAGTCCTCGCGTGCATGGCGCGCCCCGGGGTCGAGCCCAGGAGGAAGCCGCACCGAAGTCCAGCCGCCTGCACCGCTACCACCACTCGTCCTGCGCGCACGCCGCCTGCAGCCGGGGAAAGCAGGGGCAGCGGGTTAAGGCGGCGCGCGCAGGGCGGAGGAGGCGTTTTATTCAAATTACAAAGGAGGGCTAGGGGCCCCGAGAGGCCGAGCGCAAGGCAGGCGTCGCCTGCCAGCCGACTGGGGTTCGAGTTAGGTGTGGCCGAAGTGCCGCCGCGGGCGTGTGCACCTAGTGCCCCCCTGGCCCGGCCGCGCCTTTGAGCCCTTCAACCTAGCACCCGGGCAGTAGAAAGGAAGGGCAGGAGGCAACAAAACCAGAGACACTCATAGAGAAGAGCAGAGAGACAGCGAGAAGAGATGTTCAGAGGAGGGTAAAAGCCACTGAGGCAGAGGAGAAATTAGGACAGACAGGACAGAACAGAGAAGAACGAGCGCCCCGGGTGCAGGCAGGAGATTCCGGTTCTTATGCCCTCAATATTATCGTTATTATGGCCTGGGCAATTCTCCCCATTGTGCCTCAGTTTACCTCCTTTGTAAACTGGGGTGATTTGGGCACAATTCACCTTTTATAAAGACTGTTCACCTAACATGATCTTTGCTCCTCCCAGCAACCCCACCTCACAGAGCGTAAGACTGAGGCTCACAGATGTGAAATGGGGTGTTCAGCTAGGTAGATGCAGATCCACGCCAGGTTTTCTTTATTATTATTATTTTTTTTTTTTTTTTTGCAGTTTTGGGCCGGGACTGGGTTTGAACCCGCCACCTTCGGCATTTGGGGCCAGCACCCTACTCCTTTGAGCCACAGGCACGCCAGGTTTTCTACTCTAATGTCTACCCAGAGTCTGGTGAGATCAAAGATCCTGAGAAGACAGGAATTAGGGCTTGCTCTGGGCATCGGGTTCTCAGTCTGGGAAAGGGAGCCATGAGACACGGGATGCAAGTCTCTTACAGTCAGAGTCCCTCTTTATCCGCCCCATTTTGGAGGGCGAGGGCTGCAGGCTGGAGCCCGGGCGGGCAGCCGGCCCTTGACAAAGTAGGCTAGCTCGTCGGGCCCACGCGATGCTGTCTCTGCCAGCCAGGGGGCGCCCTATGGCCGCGGAGGACCCGGTACCCCGCCCGTCCGCAGCCTGCAGAGCTACGTTCTCCGGATTTTTTTTTCTTTTCTCTTCATTCTCACCTCATTAACTCCCTTCCCAGCTTCTCCCCAATTTACCAACACCTGGCGTTCGTCCGGACTCACACACAGACCTAGCCCCTCTCTTCTCGGGAGAATCAGAGACAAAGGGATTCCTTTCTAAAGGGTCTGGGGAATTGGAAAAAGGAGGCGCCACCTTAGTGGGGGGCGCTGGAGCCCTTTCGAAAAGGACTTCTCATCTGGCTCTGTGAGCTTGGGCAAGCCCCCAAGCACCCCCAACCTCAGTTTCCTCTTCAATAAAAACAAGGGACTGGACTTCACACATCTCCTTAGGTCTTTCTAGTAGTCTGCGGGTCTTTGGGCGCCCCTCTGCCTAAGTTTCCACTATTACGTATACCTGTGTAATATGTGCTCGTGCGTGTGTGCCTTAAGCGCACACGTTTTTGAAACTTCACTGTTTTTGGAGCATTCTGGTATAACTTAGAGGAAGGCACAGAGAAAATCCTGAATTATATTTTTTTCCTGCCCCGCAGAGTCCTTCAGCTAGGCGCCTAGCACAGAGGCGCCAGCGACAAATGTTGCAAGTCTAGGTTGGGGGTCCGAAGGGAGGGTCTCAGCGAGGCTATAGATGTAGCTGAGCTCCCTCCTCCCGCTAGCCTGTATCCAAACCCTTTGTCTTACTAGTTGTGGGAGTTTATGGCACTTCTCAGAAATGGAAAAATATCTGCTCAATATGGTGGGATGGGGGAAATCAAAACTCTAATAAATGTCTTCGCCCTCCAACTGTGGGCTCCCCCAAGGAACCCGGCATTCCTGAGTGGGAAGGGTACAGGGGCTGCAGGAAGAAGGAGGCGCGCGGACTCACAGCTGAGGATCCGTGTCCAGCCCAACTCTCCCAGGGAGGGGGGGCCTTACGGGTCACACAGCACCCAAGCCCCAGCTACTCCTAGCTCTCTCGGAGCAGCCCTGGTGAATACAGGTTTCTGCCTTCGCCGCCTCAGCTCGTCGCTGGGTGAGGCAGCACCTGGCCTGAGCCTCTGGGTCCTGACAGATTATTCCTGTCCTGTGTAAGGGAGTCCCAGACAGCCCTGTGGGCCTCTGGATCACCCTCAGCCCGGGCGCGGAGGGTCAGGGCGCTCTCGCCTGCCCGAGTCCCGGGCCCGCCAGGAGGCGCTAAGCCGGGAGTTCGAGGTGCGATCTGCAGCTGCCCCAGCTGCGTGGCCTGGGCCAGTGCTCCTGTCTGCAGATGGGACGAGGTGTAGAGTGCCCTCTCGGTCCTGGTCATTCTGTGGTCAGCCCTGAACTGCTCGACCAAGGCCTGGCGTGTAGCCTCCCTTGGGGCAGGGAACGTAGTGGGCCCCTGTCAAAGCTCAGAGCGGTCCCCTCCTCCGCGCGCTGGAAGAAGGTCCCAGCTATTCTGCCTGCAATGGGCCAGGGTAGGGGAACGCCCCGGGCTGTGCACACGCAGGGTGCGCGGCCAGCAGGTGGTCGTAGGAGCTGGGCTGTGGAGATCTCTGGAAACCTCACTCCTAGAGTGACCTCCCCTTTGAGCCAAGCCATAGGACCCTACCACGACGCTCCCGTGCTGGGCCGGGAGTGGGCACTGTGCGCGGGGGCAGAGTGTCCTCGCGACGAGTAAGGTCGGCGCCTGGCCGGTCCCGAAGCCTCCTGCAGCGCCGCGCGCAGAGTGACCCCGCGAGCCAGGGACATAGAGCGACTGCTTCAAGGTTTCCTGTGAGGCAAAGCGAGGCCGGACCAGAACCAACCTTTGAGCTCAGCTGCAGATGCTGCGCCAGTTCACCCCGGAGACAAATTGTTTTGGAAGTGGGAATGGTGGGTGGGGGAACTCAGTTTCTCCCGCTAGCCTGACGCTGCGCGCCGAAGTACCGTGAGGGACACGGAGGCACTTCACGGTAGAGGGTGGGAGGCGTGGGGCTAGTCTGAGAGCTCAGCCCGATGTTCAGGGCAGTTCTAGATGTGTCGCAGGATGCGGGACAGGACTCATCTCCACCCCACTTCACTCCCAGCCTGAAACTCAGGTTTATAAACAAACTCCGTTCTCCTCTTCCCCAGTTGCCTTTAGGGTCCGTTCTCAAAGCAGGGCTTCCTCCCCTCGCTTCCCCATTTAGTAGGAGCTGCCGAATTTCTCTGCTTTTGCCACCCTCTCCCGCCCCACCAAACACACATACCCTCTGTTGCGGGATCCAAGTCCCCCACCCCCGGGATGGCTCGGGCATGACCTCATCCGCGGGCCGCCTGGGAGGGAGGGGTGTCTATTGAGGAGTGGGGACAGGCCAGGAAAGCTCGGTAGGTACGCAGGAACTGCACAGCCCACTCCCAACCCCGCGTCTCCCTAAAGCTGGAATCCCCCTAAAGCCAGCGTCCCCGGCCCCAAAAAGCTGCGCTCCGCAGGGGGCATTGCTCGGAGTCCTGCAGAGGAGAGGTACGCAGGAGGGCTTCGTTTGCTTAACCTGGAGTGCGTGCCTCAGGGGTTCTCTGGGGTTGCGAGAAGCGCAGTCCCCTTTGGACTCTGGTGCCCCCAGCCCTAGCAGGTCCCAGCTGAGCGACTGCCCGTCCGCTGCCCGAGGCCACTGCTCACCTCTCCGAGCGCTTGCCCGCGAGCCCTGCGTGCCCCGCTGTCCCGGCCGGCCCAGGGAGCGGCGAGTGAGGTTCCCAAGCGGGCCCGAGCGCTCTCCGGGTGGACGAGCAGCAAGGGCGCCCCTCTTCGTGGAGCGGCGCAAGAAGGACGCCGGGGAACGTGGCCAGCAGTGGCCGGCTATGGTCCCGCGCGGACTCTGGCGCAGACTCAGGCTGCTCTCGGCTCCGCTCAGCTGCCGCGGCCTGCACCAGCCGGCCTGTTCGCTGGAGCTCTCCCCCTCTCGCGGCTAGATCTGCCGCGCCGGCAGCTCGAACTGCTTTATAAGGCGCCGGCGGCCGCTTTGATCCGCCCACGTCAGCGCGCAGAAACCCCACCGGGTGGCTCTGGCCCCACGCAGGGGGCGGGGTCGGGGTCTCTGAGGACGCCACTGACCTGCTGCGCCCGCGTCCGCCAGTGCAGAGAACTTCGCATCCTGCTGAGTTACAAAGGGGGGAATATGCTCCCTACAGCCGGTGTTTACAAACCGTGCCTGCGGAGAGCCTCCTGCGGCTCTGCAGCGTGTGGGGCCCGGGTTAGGCCCACCTCGAATCTCGAAGCAACGGAGCAAGGAACCTCAACTCGCCAGCGGGAAGTCCCACAAGGTCCGTCTGGAGCCCGGGCGGGTGTGACAAGGTGTTCGTCTCACAGCTTTGTTACCATAGGCGTCAGGGGTCCTGAGATCTGCCTTCATATTACAGTGCTGGTCCTTAGGGGGGCATCTCTCCCGCCCTTTGGTCTCAGTACTGGAAAAGGGGTCAATGATCCTGGACTCCCAGGGAAGAAAGGAGGCCCAGGACTCTACCCTGCAACGTGTGCTCTAAACCTTAGGCGCTGAGCCAGGAGGGCATCCTAGCCCCTGCGGTGACTGTCGGGGAGTCTTTTGGACACTGGGCTGGGGACAGCAAAGGACTGGGTTTCAGAAGCTAGAGGGAACTAGAGAGGCACTTCCTGCGCGGTGTAGCCCAGGCTGGGGCAGTGCTTCTGGGACCACTGTCTCCCTTGCTTGGGCTGATCCCACCATCACCACTGTGACTTGAACTAATACGATGGTTTCATCATCTTGTTTTCCCCTCTCCTTCCCCTCTTCTTCCCAATCCCACAATAGTAGAAAGGGACACTGAAACTTGATGAGGAGAAGGGCTTGCCTTGGGCCTGATACAATTTCCCCCATTTTTTGCAGTTGCAAATGAAGTGGCACTCATAGGCTGCCCCACACCTGTCTGCAAATTCCTCCACATACAACACCAACCTCTGGGCCTACAATGCCCAAGGAGCTTCCTAGCTATACAAGTACTTCCATGTGCAGACAACCAGTCTCTCCGGCACACAGAGGTAGGAGATACCACCCCATACATTCAGGGGATACTTAAATACATCATATGCCCATATGCCCAGTAGCACATAGGTGGGAAATGGCCATACACATGTCATTAAGATGAGGATGAACACACAGACTACCTCCAACCAGTCCCTGCACATATGTGCTTCCATGCATAGAGTGAGAACACACAGCTCCCAAGCATACAACATTAAACACATCTTCCTGTACACAGTCATAGCAATATCCTTTCAAACATAAGCTGTGGCATCCCCATCTCCTATCTCAGACTACTGAGTCAATCCCAGTTTCAAAGCAGTGGGAAGATAGTGGAAAGGAATTAGGAAGAGGGGAGGGTAAGGCTGTTGCACCTAAGAGGCCCAAGAGTATTAGGTCCCCTGCCATAAGGCACTCTGGCCACCACAGTCAGAGCCATCCCCTTTGCTCATTTGCCAAGCCCAGCCAGTTGCCTCCAACGATTTGCATAGAAAGTCCTTCTGCCACCAATCCCTTGCTGGCTCTCAGAGTAGAAATGGAAAGCAATTTGAAGTCACCTAGACTTGGGTACCAATACAGATTTTGCCCAATTTTATTTTTAACTGTGTGATCTTGAACAAGTTGCCTAAATTCCTAAAACTTAGTTTTTTCACTCATAAAATGGGAATAATACATTACCATGAAATCTTATACATTCTTCAAGATCAGGATTAGTACCCCCATTTCACCTGAACCCAGATCGCTCTGCCTGAGTCCACTACAGCTGGTGGCCCCTAGTGAACAGAAGAAGGAGGATAGTGACTTTCCATCATGTCATGAGGAGTTAAGGAAAGCCAGGAGAGCCCAGGACTCCTGAAGTCTAGCCCTGTCCCCTCCTGTCCTCTGCCAGTCACTCAGCTCTATCCTGTGGGTCAAGACCCAGGCATCGGCTAGGATTGGAGTGCTCCAGGGTGGGAGTGCAGGCAGGGTTGGGAGTAAGTGGTGCCAAGAGCTTGAAATAAAAGTCAGGGAAGACCCAGGGCAAGAGTCTGCCCTCCCTGCACCCAGTTTCCGCATTTGTGTAATAGGGAATGTGCTAGGTGGATTGTTTTTGTTTTTTTTGTTTTCATCTTTGGAACCAATTGGCTTTCTCCCTCCAGTCTTCGTCAAGGACCTCTGTGTGTCAGGCCCGGGCTATTGGCCACCTGGGCTGTAGGCTCCTCTTCAGGTTCTGAGTGGGGCAGGGCAGTCTGGCTCTTGGCTGTGGCTGCTGTGGACATGAATGTATTTTCATTTTCCTCAATCACCCCAGTGATTCTGGTTATCTGATTGCCCAGTCGTGCTGGGGGCTTCCTGTCTGGCTTACACCTTCCCAACCCCCACCCCTACCCCAGCTCACAGCCTGCCCAGGTAGGTACCGGCTGAAAGGACACGGGAATGAGGGCAGCCACACTTCCATTTGCCATTGACCTCTGTTGACCCTTCTACCCACCTCAGCTTCCTTCCCTTGGGGCTAAAACCTTGGTGGAGATGGTGGGGTCAGTTGGCTGTTTCCAGGGATCCTGGATGGGGGCCCTAGAGAATGAGTTGCAGTTCTAGGTGCCATCACTAGTTTGCTGTGTGCTAGCAGGGGGGTATTTTGCTCTTTCTCAGCCCCAGGCCTCCCTTTGTAAGTGAGGGGGTGAACTACATATTCCCCAAGGGCTTTCCAGCTCTGGATCAAATCTTGGGCCTCCTGACTCTTAGCTTTGCCATAGGATGAGCCATGAACGTGAATGAAGGAAGCCCACAGGTACTATCTGGACCCCAGGCCACCTGGCAGGTGCTGACTTCCCTGAACCATTTTTTGAGATCTCTTCATCTTGGCCCTGGATAAATCTGTAGAGAGGGAGGGCAGGGCAGAGGGCTCATCACATCTCCCAGGTGGACACACAGACCCATAGACCAAAGGTGCTGTTTTCAGCACAGGGTGCCTTTAGAAAGGATTTCCTGGGAGGCACAGGAAAGCAGTGCAGCCCAGCTGTCTCCTGCCCTATGAGGCCAGATCTTCGGGGATGGTAGGGGTGGGGACCAAATAGCAGCAGACCTGCCATCAAAGCACCTGGGCCTGGCTCTCACATTCACCTCCTCCACTTCGCACTCAGGGAAGCCACTCTACCTCTGTGATCCTTAGTTTCATCATCTGCAAAATGGAAAACCACTGAGTCTCCTCAAGGCTATTGGGAGATAACATTATAGGAAAGAGGTGATATTGGTTGAGTGAGCACTGCTGTGTGCCAAGTGGTTGCTGTGCCTGTGAGTGGGATGGACCTTGCTCTGCAGATGAGCACACTGGGCCCCTGGTGTTGGTGACTTAGGCAGGAGCTGTCAGTGAGTGGGCTGGCTGCACACTCAGGTCTGTGGCCTGGGAGCCTTTGCCCGCTGCCCATGAGGAGGCATGTTTTCCTCCTCCTCAGTTACCTCAGGGGAAGTATTGTTATTTCACAGGGCTCGGGGAGCAAAGCAGACCTGAGGGGCCGGGCCAGTCAGGTTTCTTTGCTGGGTGCACATAACAAAACGCTACCTGTCATGTCTACGGAGGGCATCACCTCTGAAAGGCCGCTTTCAACTCTCTGTTGTTTAATTGTGGTGGTGGCTGCTCAGGAGACAACGTGCTTCTCAGGCCTATCTCAGCTCCAGGAGAGAAAACTAACCTGGGTTAGCTTACACACCAGAGAAAATGACTGGCTCACGCAGCTGAGGAGGAATGGGGGTATCTGGTGACCTGAGGAAGAGCTGCACTCATCAGGGCCTGGGGCTGGCCCTGGGGCCCTGGGCCCCCAGGACAGTGTGCAGTCAGAAACTCATTTCTGCTTCTCGCTGCTCTTGTTGAGCTCACCTAGGCCTCATTCCCGCCCCCACCACAGAGAAGGCCACCAATAGCCCAGTTAAGAATTCCTGTCAAATGAGATCTCTGTCTCCTTGGGGCCCTGTGCCAGTCCTAGGGAATGTGGCTGATTGGCCTTGCTTTGAATCACATGCCCTCCCTTTGATTGACAGCTGTTATTGCCATGGAGAGGGGGTCCTGGGAATGGCCAGAGGGCAGTGCTTGTCACCTGAAGAGGAAAAGGAGGCAGGTGCTGTTGCTCATGCCACTAATCCTAGCACTCCTAAAGGCCAAGGTGCACATATCATCCGAGCTCATGAGTTCGAGACCAGCCTGAGCCAGAGTGAGACCCTGTGTCTAAAAATAGCCATGTGTTGTGGCGGGCCCCTGTAGTCCCAGCTACTCTGGGGCTGAGCTCAAGAGTTTGAAGTTGCTGTGAGTTGTGATGCCACAGATCTCTACCGAGGGTGACAAAGTGAGACTTTGTCTCAAAAAATAAAATGAAATAAAATTAAATTAAAATTACAATTTTTTAAATGAAGAGGAAAAGGAGGAAGGATTAGGCCACTGGGGTGTTTGTGGCATTTCCTGGGTGGCATTTCCTTCCGCAGTTCCATCTCTTGGACTCCCAGTTCCATCTCTGCCCCTGACAGAAGAGAGGGGACATTGTTCAAGTTTCACCCCCAACATGAACAGGGCCAGAGACCCACCATGTCCAGTGCCCCATTGTACACATAGAGAAACTGAGGCTGAGAGAAGGGAGCAATTTGTCACACATCACTCGGTAAATAGTGCAGGAAACAGAGAAGTCAGGTCTCCTGATGTCCAGCCCCAAACCATGCAGTCATGTCACTGGTTTCTGAAACCTTTCTGGAAAGGCCAATGAGGCAGTTTTTAGTGGCACCAATTCCTCCCATTCTTTAGACCCTTTAGACTGCATCCAAAGGTGACAGTCATGTCCCGGCCCGATCTGGGCGGACCTCACGGCTTGGCCTGCGGGTGTGGCCCAAGGGGGCCGCATATGTTCCAGAGCTCAGGCCTTAGGGGCTTTGCTGCTTCTGTTCTTACCCTCTCAGGTCCCAGCCCGGTTGCAAAGCCAGAGACTAAATGATACCAGGCCAGTGCAGAGGGCAGCCCTGTGTCCCAGCAGAGCCTAGCCTTAACTGGCCCACCGGGCAAGTGCAGCCATAGCACAAGCCCAGCAAGGTCAGCTGAACTGCCCAGTTCAGCCCACAGAATGCTTTTGGGCCATTAAACCTTGACATGGTTCATTACATAACAATAGAAACATGAAGCAGCCAGTCTTTTTTTGTTGTTGAGACAGTCTCACTATGTCACACTTGGTAGAGTGTCGTGGCGTCACAGCTCACACCAGCCTCAAACTCTTGAACTCAAGTGATTCTCTTGCCTCAGCCTCCAAAGTAGGTGGGACTACAGGCGCCCGCCACAATACCTGGCTATTTTTTGTTACAGTTGTCATTGTTGTTTAGCTGGCCTGGGCCAGGTTTGAACCCGCCACCCTCGGTGTATGTGGCTAGCGCCGTAACCACTGTGCTATGGGTGCCGAGCCGAAGCAGCCAGTCTTAAAGCAAAAAAGGTAGAACCGTAATTATTTGTCTAATGTCATTTCAGGGTTGGGTCACCCCTCTCAAAACCTCTCATGGTTCTGGCCACGATTACTCCCTGTCATATTTTTCCTGATTTGGGGTGGCATATGGTTAGATGACTCTGTCCTCCACTGCTGCATCCCCCATGCTGCACTAGGGCTGGGTGGACAGTAGTTGCTCCAAAGTTGCCAGATGAATGAGTGAATTTTTCCTCATCCAGCCTCTCCTTGCCCAGGGATGGGTGCTCAGTTGCTATAAGGCAGTCTCTTCCCAACACAGGGTGGCTCTGTCTGGGGGAAGATCCTCCTCCACCTGGAGCAGATAACTTTGACTCCCCTGGCTCTCTTCCTGGGGTTTCCTTCTTCATGTGACAGTCTTGGGTACATCACAATGGTCCCTGGGTTGCAAAACAGCACAATTTCATTTATTAATAAGCAAGTATTATCAGGTACACAGTGCCCTGGGCACAGACATAACCTTAAGATAATGTTTCCACGAGGGCCTAAAACAAGCCTGGGCTCTGGGATCATACAGTTTGGAGTTTCAACTCCAACCCAAACTCTGTATGGAAAGGACATTTCCCACCTTTGAGCCTCAGTTTTCTCAACTGGAAAATGGGAGGAGTGAAATTTACTGCCTGGTGTTTCTGTGGGGCTTAAAGAGGAGATGATGTATGTAAAATGCTCAGTGAGTAATGGTTCCTTGATAAAGGTTAGTTCCTTTTCTGCCAGGTACATGAACAGTTCCAGATGGAGAGCTCATCTGTACTTAGCATATAAATAATGTGCAGGTGGGAGAGGAATTGTCAGGTGCCTGGGGAAGGGGGAGGTCAGGGGGAACAGAGCAAAGGCAAGGGGGAGAAGTTTGGTTTCAGTGCCACCAGCAAAAAGAGCAGCAGGAGGGAAAATGCTGGGAGAGGAATACAGGCTCATGCCACTGAGGGCCTCAAAGGCTGGGCAAGGGACCTTGGGCTTTGCCCAGGGAGACATGGAGGAGGTCTGAAGAGGGGAGGGGCAAGGTCAGGTGTGAGAGTCAAGTCTGGGGCAAGTCTCAGAGCTGATCAGAGGCAAGGTAAGAGGAAGTCCCACAGTCTGAGAGGGGAAAATTAGGGGAGTAGCAGGAGTGGCCTGGGCCCATACGAACCTACCCACTGAGATGGTAGCTGAGTCACGGGCACACCTGCCATGGGAAGCGGGGCACTTTCCTCTGGCCCAGCACCTCCATGCTGCATCTTCAGGGAAAGAGCGCCAGCATCTTTTCTGTCTCTTTGGATCGAGGAACAGACTGTGAGGGAGGATATAGGAGAAGACCTAGACCAGATCTGCAGCCAGAGGAATGCAGGGTAGACTCTGGTGAGGATGCAGTCAAGTTCCTGTCAAGGTCTGTTTATTCATTTTAATAACCATCCCAGACCTTGAGATGAGCTTTACCCTTTTCTAAGCCTGCTACAATTATGGGCTTCTCTGAGCCTTGCAGCTGCCGTGGGAAGGAGAGAGGCTGGGCAGAGATGGCTAACTCTACTTTTAAGATGAGGCGACCTAGGCCAAAGAAGGAAAGTGACTTGCCCAGGACTACACAGAAAGTGTGTGGCAGAGCTGGGCGATCACCTAGGCCTCCTGCCTCCATTCCTATCCTGACTTCTGTCCGTGGCACTGAGGGATAGGCAAGACATTCTCACTCCCCTCACTCTGGGTGAAGATTGAGGGGAGCCAGAGAGAGGTTGACAACTGTCAGCAGACAATAGTTAACCCAAACTGACAATTTAATTGTGAAAATGTGGACGAGGTATAGTTATGTGCAAGGAAATCCAGACGGTCTGGCCCCTGGGGAGCCTTGGCCAGCACCCCAGTTGCTGGGGAAACAGGAGACGGTTGGGGATGATGTCACTAGACTCTGAAGGGGAGGTGTAGGGAGGGGCCACCCCTCCACCTCATTGGAGCTGTGGGCCTAGTGACAAGCTCTTTAGCCTCTTCCCTCACAGACAGGGCAATAGATGGCTGGGGTGGAGGGTGACTTGGCCAAGGTTACACAGGGAGTCAGTGCCTGAGCTATCCTTGTTCAGGTGGCTATGTCTATTTGTCCAGCTAGGCTGTGGGTACCTAGAGGATAGAGCTGGGTCAGTGTCATGTGTGGGTCCTCATGCCTACCTAGCACAGGGCCTTGCCAACTCTGTAGGAAGGGCTGCTTGACCCCTTTACACAATAGGGAGTGTAGGCCACTCTGGGAGGTAATGCTTGAATTCATAATAGCCTTACCTGAGCCAGAGCCCTGGCAAGTCACCCAGAGCAGCTCTCATTGGTTCAAGGATCACCAAGCTCAGAAAGAGCAGTTCACTAGGTCAAGGCAGTGCCATGCTGACCTTGAATCCAGAACTCTCAGGGGCCGTATTCTTTCTCATTCCCACATATATGACACCTTATATAATCCTTACTCAGGAGAAGTGGTCCTTCTCACTACCATTTCTCTTAATCCTGGTATAGGGGTCTGGGCTTTGAGAAGCCCTTACTGTCTGAAGCATTTTCTCTGAATCCCCAACTTTAGACTTAAGACTACACATCAACCTACCTAAAGCATCAATAACAATGATAATGACCATGCTTAACATGGCTCCTACCATGTGCTAGGCTCTGGAGTCCTTTTCGCAGATATTTACAACTCTATGGGCTGGGAGTTGTTTTTACTTTACAGTCCAAAAAACTGAGGGAATGGGGTTGTTGTGCTTGCCTATACACACACAACCAAGAAGTGAAAAAGCTTGGCTTGGACTGCAGGTATCTGCATCCAAACACTGTGACTGCCTTCGTCCCTGGCTAGTAGGTCATTCATAGTGGCCTGTGTTGTCCCTATGGGAGGGGGCAGCTGAAGTTTTTGGCCCACTTCTAAAAGCATCCTTCCCTTCCATCCCCCCACTGAGTTTCTGAAGGCACTGCTAGTCACAGAGACTAGTCCCTTAGTAGAGAATTTCATCTTCCTAGCCACATAATTGACCCAGGTAGTGTGACCCAACTAGACCAAACAGAGCCATTTCCTTGGGATTACATAATTGGGTTCTGGGAGAAAGCAGTTAGCTCCACCTTGAAATACAAGCTCTAAATATCCCTATAGCTTCCAGCTCAATGTTCCCTGCCACGTGAGGAAGACAAGAAGAATGAAGAAGGAAGAGAAGGAACAGATTGGGTGACAAGGTTATTTGAGTCCCTGAAAATACCCTTACTTTTCCCAGTTATGGGGCCAGTGAAGACATATTTCCCTAGGCTCACTGGAATTGGGTCTCCCTCTACTCTTGCAATGGGAGAAATCTTCCTATTGCCTCTGCAATGTGCTGTGTGATTGTTACAAGAGGTGTGAGATTAATAAAGATTCTTGTTCTCCAAGAATTAACAGTGTAAGCAGGAGAGAAGTAGGTGACAATAGTTCTGGGTTCTAGTCCCTGCTCTGTCTTAAACATGCTGTGTGATCCTTTCCTTCTCTAGGCCTTAATTTCTCCATCTTTAACATGAAGGTGTTGGGGTGAGGGGATTGGCTTAATGTTCTGCAAGATCCCCTCCAGATTTCCAAAACTACCTTTAAAAAAAAGAGAAAGAGATAAAACACACATACACACACACACACACACATCCCATACAGTCACCCTTTTAAACTAGTTCAGTGGTTTTTCATATATTTACAA
This sequence comes from Arctocebus calabarensis, assembly GCA_963573935.1. Classification (NCBI taxonomy): domain Eukaryota; kingdom Metazoa; phylum Chordata; class Mammalia; order Primates; family Lorisidae; genus Arctocebus; species Arctocebus calabarensis. The sequence continues at coordinate 19,240 of CAUYON010028194.1, forward strand.
AGTTGTGCAACCATCATCACTTTCTAATTACAGAACATTTTCATCCATCACTCCAAAAAGAAATTCCATATCCATTAGCAGTCATTCCCTAGTTCACCCACCAGCCCCTAGAAACTGCAAATCTCCTTTGTGTGGTCTCTTTGGATTTTCCTATTCTGGTCAATTTGAATTCATCTTCAGGTTTGTCCATGTTGTAGCATGCATCAATATTTCTTCATTTCTTCTTATGGCTGGATAATATTCCACTGTATGGATACCACATTTTTGTTTATCTATCCATTCATCACTTGATGGCCATTTGGGCTGTTTCCACTTTTTGGCTATTATAAATGATGTTGCCATGAACATTCACATGCAAGTGTTTTTTATGAAATATATGCTTTCAGTTCTTTTGTGCATACCTAAGAATGGAATTTCTGGATCATATGGTAACTCTATATATTTTTGGGGGGAACTACCAAACTGTTTTCCAGAGTGGCTGTACCATTTTACATTATCAGCAATATATAAGCATACCAGTTTTTCCACATTCTTGACAACATTTATTATTTTCAGCCTTTTTATTATAGCCATCCTAGTAAGCATGGTTTTGATTTGCATTTCCCCAGTGATGTGGAGGATCTTTTCATGTACTGATTGGCTATTTCTGTTTGTATTTGGAGAAATGCCTCTTTAAATATTTTACCCATTTTACAAATTAGGTTATTTGTCCTTTCCTTACTGAATTTTAAATATTTTGTATGATAGGATACTACAGCCTTATTAGATACTTTATGATCTGAGCTCTATCTTTTCATTTTCTTGAGACTGTCCTTCAAAGCAAAAAGTTTTTAATTTTGATAAAGTAATTTTGATAAAGTTCAATTTCTCTTTTTTAAAATTTGGTTTGTTTCTGCTTTGGGCATGATGTAAAAATAAACATTGTGTAATTCAAGGTCATGAAGATTTACATCTATGTTTTCTGCTAAGAGTTTTCTAGTTTTAGCTCTTCCATTCAGGTTTTTCATCCATTTGGAGTTAATTTTTGTATAGTATGAGATAGAGATTCAACTTATTCTTTTGCTTATAGAAATCCAGTTGTCCTATCATCATTTGTTAAAAAGACTATTTGTTCTCTATTGAATTGTGCTGGTACTTTTATCAAAAATTAATTGACCATAAAGTATTGGTTTATTTACACAATTACCTGTTAAGTGACATCCAGGAAGTAAGTTACAGTAGAGTCCAAGTAGTGACAACCATGTGACAGGTGGTATGGCAGAGGGAAAAGGATGAATGAGAAATTTAAAGTCCTGCAGACCTGTGTTCCATTCCAGATCCACTGAAGCCCCAGGCAATCTATTTCATTTTGTCTTTTAAGAAATGATATGTCACACTGAACACATTCTCATTAAAAACACCAGTATCAGAATGTCCCTGAGCCTCTATGTCCTCTTCTGTCATATCTAAGTCCCAGAACTGGTGTGAGGTCCAAACTTAGAGAGGAGGGAGCAGAACAGTATTCCAGGTGGGACCAAGGCACTAGCAACTGCTGGGAGGTGGGACAGTGCAGGGAGTGTGAGGTGGGAGCATGCTGAGGAGCCTAGAGAGCAAGAAATGGTGTGGAGAGGCTGTCTGTCTTGGCCTTTAGTTGGTAAAAAAATTAAAATAAAAAACCACAGAGATTCTGGTGCCTGAGTAACTGCTCAGAAGACAACTCCCACATCCCCCTGGGGAGCCCCATGATAGAGAGGCCAGCCATGACCTCCAGGCACGCCTTCCACCATGGGCCAGCCGCGAGCAGGCTGCATGTGACACTGTTGGCTCTGCTCAAGTCTGGGGCTGGGAGATGGAGGGTGGGATCAAGCAAGGGGGCTTTTGTGTCTTGCTGTGTGTGGAAGTGAGCAAGACAGGTGGAAAGCCAGGGAAAGGAAAATGAAAAAGGAAAGAGCCTTCAAAATGTGCCCACTTGTTGAGCGCCTACTGTTTGCCAGAGGCACTGTGGCCTTCACTTCATCTTTCAGCCACTAGGGGAAACAGGAGTTATGAGAGTCTCATTTTACTGACAGTAACCTGGGTCAGAAGGTAGCAGGTGATAGAGCTAGGATCAGAACCTTGTCCCATCTGTCCTAAAACACATGCTCTTCCCATAATGCCAAGCTACCCTACAGAGAGACAGAGGGCAAGAGAGGGAGACCCAGCGGAGGGAGAGGAAAATAAAGAGAGGCACAAATGGAAAACAAAAGTGAAAAGAGAGTGTGGCCCTCACCCAGCTGAGGCCTGGGGCAGGTCCTCAGGGACTAGCCGAGGGTGGGGATGGCTGGAAACTGGCTCATCCAACCTGTAGCCAAGAAACATGAGATGTGGTGGAAACACTCTTACCTCAAGATAAACTGGTGAGGGGGAAACTGGCACAGGGGGAGCAGGGTCTGCCTGGGAAGAGGACAGCAGGACCAGATGGCCGGTGGCTGCCAAGCAAGGCCATCATCCGTCTCACATAACTGCTATCACCTCTCAGGTTGACAGGTCCTTGTTGCTATGTGAGCAGAGCAGCAGGCCTGGGGCCCCAACAGAGGGATTGATGACCGGGCCTTAGTGGAATGCTGGTTGTTCTTAGGATGAACCCCTTCACATGGCCTGAAGGCAGGGTGGCTGTTTAGTTTATTGTTTAAACTAGGACACTTAAGAGTGTGCCTATGCCAGGCATTAATGGGTATGAAGGGGGCCCCAACCTCTCAGGCCCTACCCTCTGCCTGCCATCCTCACTGGCCTTCCTCAGCAGCCTCTTAGGGCTTCCCTATTGTCTGGAAGACACAATGAAATAAATGCTTAATTGGTTTCAAAGTCTGTCTCCCTCCTTAAGGGCAGGCTGGGTCTGATGTATGCACTGGGGCATCCTGCTTGCCCAGCCCCAAGGCCCTAGTATATAGACCTCAACTCTCCCGAGGTCCCCTGTACTGCCACTGAGTTGTGTGCCCACATTTGGGTTTTTGGTTTGTTCCCTATACAAGGAAAAGAAAGGAAAGGCAGGAGCTAGTCCTAACAAAAACAAATAACCTCCTAGGTGCAATGTGTACTTGTGATTTCTTCCACAGACTCTGAGCCCCTGAATGGAGGCCTTAGTGGGGCCTGACTCAGGGGCTCAGGCTGGATTTAATGCTGAGTGATGGCAATGCTGAATATCACTGTGCTGGCTCACGGAGAGTCAGAACTGGAAAGACCCTTAGAGATCATGAGGTACCACATAAGTGCTGAGTCCAGGTCCTGGGCCTGGCACCAAAAAAATTAGTGTTCTTCTCTTTAGAGGTCATCTTGCCCAACTAACCACTTTAAAAAAAAAAAAAGGTTTTATGTGTACAATTCACTTTATTATATTCACAAAGTTGTGCAACCATTATACTAATTCCAGGACATTTTCATCACCCCATAAAGAAACCCATACCCAATAAAGGTCATGTCCCCCATTCCTCTCCCGTCAGCCCCCGGCAAACATCAGTCATCCTAGTTTAAAGACAGAGAAAGCGAGGCTCAGAGAGGGGCAATGTCTGATTTGACATCTCACTGCCAGCCAGCTGCGGAGCCAGGCCCCGGACCCTGGTTCCTGACACCCAGCCTGCTGCAGTCTCTGCAGCTCTGTCGCACCCTCAGTTGTGTTCTGGTGCTTGACATGAGACAGGTGTTTGGCAAAGGCCTTCTGCCTGGACTCTCCCAGGTAAGATGTGATGGTACCATGTATAATTGTTCCCTGAACAATCAGGGAACCATCCAGGTCTGCCCATGCTCAGAGTAGAGTTGGGAGTTGTGAGGTGTAGGAGAGACACTGGTGTTCCCTGAATCTTCAGTAGCCAAGGTCCTTTCACAGCTGAGATGGCCCTTCCCCCAAATGACACCATGGCCACCACCTTACCTCCTTCAGTGTCCTCTCAAAGGCCCCCTTCTTATGAGACCTGCCCTCAACACCTTGTTTAAAACCGCAATCACACCCTGCCCCAGCCCACTGGCACTCTCCATGTCCCCTTCCGGTGGAGTTTTCCTCCATAGCACTGGCCATCACCCAGCTGATGTCCTGTGTCCATCTCTTCTTAATCTGGTGATTGTCTGCCTTCTCTCACCACAATGTCAGCTCCATGCTGCCTGGATTTTTCTGATTCACCTACTGCTGTCCTACAGCTCTTAGAATTGTGCCTATCATATAGAAGGTGTCTCGTAAATATTGGTTGAATGAATGACCCAATGACTATTACTGCATTTTTTTCTTATCAGCTATAATCAGGAGAAGGGCTATTACACCTGGTCTACTGATGGCAAACTGAGGTCCAGAGTTGTCATCAGGGAACTAGACACAGGCCTTTGTCTCCCCTAACCTTGGCTCCTGTCAGAGGAGCCCGGTGTGAGGTCAAGGGGGACATCAGGTACCAGGGGCCAGATTTCCAGGGTCTTCCATTGTTTTTAGGATCCCAGAAATTACAGTCAGTTTCTGAACCCAGAAATTTAGCAGCTTTCACATTCCATGCCAGCAAAAATGGAAAAAGAGAAAAAAGTTAGTGCTACTTTTTTAAATGGTCTTAGATCTGAGAGCTTCAACATGGAAATTGCTATCCATGATGTCATGGGCCTCAAGGCCTTCTGGGCAACGTTACTGACACTTCATACAGTGGGCTGGACCCAGGGTCCACACTCCTCTTTCCAGTGCTATGTAAGTGACATGGGCAGTGGCTCTGTTGACAATCCAGGCTCAGATGCCAGAGCCAGGTTGGAGCCAGGCACACTCAGGCTGATGGCCCAGGACAGCACCATACATTGTTGTCCAAAGGTCTTTGCCATCCACCTCTCATGGATCTACAGGAAGCTGTAGGAGAGCACTCTGAACTGTGTTGTCCCATGGGGAAGCAGAGGCTCAGAGCAGTGGGGTAACTTGCCCCTGGTCACTCACACAGTTAGGGAGTGATGCTTTGGGCTTGATCCCTGTCCTCTGGTTCTGAATTCTATGTTCTACTTAAAAAGAGAAGACAGAGTTCTTGCCCAAGAGAAGTTGATAGTCTGATATTGCCTGTGGGGAAACCACTTGATCAATCAAGTCTATCTTCATTTTACACTTGAAGAAACCAAGGTTCAGAGAGGGGCAGGGACTGACCCAAGGTCACATAGCCAATACACAGACCAGGCAGTGCTGGATACCGTCTCTAGATTCCTGGCTGGGAGTATTTCTTGCAATATCCTGCACTTAAACAGTTCCATTCAGGCGGAAGCTCTGCTGTTCCAAAGAGACGCCAGGCCTTCCCAGAATCCGGTCTAAGGCTGTCTTCCAGGATCTGCTTGTCAAGGCTTACTCCTTAGGGAGCAGCTGTTGGCAAAAGCAGGTGAGATATTGATTATGGCTGGGGTTGGAGAGGAAGGTTTGTGGGGAGTGGGAGGAGAGAAGGGCTGAAAAAAGGCAGTGGAGGTTTCTCTGGAAAACCAAAGGTATATTTATTTATTTTGCTTATCTGTATTTTCTCATTACTCTACAGTGATATAATTAAGTTTTCATATTAAAAGTGATAAACTGTTTAATTAGGAACAGTCTGGGAGTCCAGCGTTGTCTCGGCCCTGACAGACTGTGTGAACTTGGGCAGGTCTCCACCCCTCTCTGGGCCTTTCTTAGAAGGTTCCCCTGTGAGAGGTAAATGAAGCAAAAGCTTCCTGGCTCAAGAGACATCTCTCCAGTCTATTCATGAGACATCAACCTAAGGAAAGAATGCAGCAACCAAAGAGTGAGGTGTCCAGATAAAAGCCCAGAGTGCTGTCTGAAACGTCAAGCTGCTGAGAGATGTGCCCATCCCAGTCCCCACAGAGGACCTCCCTGCAGGGGTGGAGATGGTTCTTCAAGCTCCACCAACATCTGTGTGAATCATTGTCCACTAGCCCTTCTCACCCCTCTGTTCAGATTCCAGGCCCACCAGGCAACAGCTTCCCAGAGACCTGGTTCCCAGGGGGGAAACAGACTGGGGAGGGGACAAGTGGCGTCAGATGAGTGTGGGGGAGGAATCATCTTGAGTGATAAGGTTAAGGCTAATGACCTCTCTTTCTCTCTCTGGATAAAGGTCACTGTCAAGACCTCTCAGGTAAGGGTCAGCCTCTAGGGTGAGACTTGCCACTTTGAAAAAAGGTTAAATGGGCGGCTCCTGTGGCTCAGCGAGTAGGGCGCCGGCCCCATATACCGAAGGTGGCAGGTTCAAGCCCAGCCTCGGCTGAACTGCAAAACAGAAAAATAGCCGGGCGCTGTGGCGGGCACCTGTAGTCCCAGCTACTAGGGAGGCTGAGGCAAGAGAATCGCTTAAGCCCAAGAGCTGGAGGTTGCTGTGAGCAGTGTGACGCCACGGCACTCTACCCAGGGCGATAGGGTGAGACTCGGTCTCTACAAAAAAAAAAAAAAAGGTTAAATGATTTTAATATGTGAGTGGTGCTTAAAACAGTGCCTGCATAAAATAAGTGGGCAATGAAAGCTGCTCAATGAGAGTTGAGCTGCAGCCATCAGGACAGCAGGGTGGAGCCTTGAGTCCA
>CAUYON010028198.1:0-16677 GCA_963573935.1 Arctocebus calabarensis
CAGAGCCTCAAGCTGTCACTCTGGATAGAGTGCTGTGGCATCACAGCTCACAGCAACCTCCAATTCCTGGGCTCAAGCGAGTCTCTTGCCTCCACCTCCCAAGTAGCTGGGACTACAGGCACCCACCACAACGCCCGCCCATTTTTTGGTTGCAGCTGTCATTGTTGTATGGCGGGCCTGGGCTGGATTCGAACCTGCCAGCTCAGGTGTATGTGGCTGGCGCCTTAGCCCGCTGAGCCACAGGCACAGAGCCTAAACTATAAGAATTTTCAAAGCTGAAAAATATGTCTGAAAGGGAAAATGTATTTGAATGAAACCAAAAGTAGATTAGATAGTGTAGAACAAAATATCAGTGAACTTGAGAACATAGAAACTATCTGAAATGGAGCATAGAGAAAAAAAGACAAATGGGGGCAGTGCCTGTGGCTCAAGGAGTAGGGCGCCAGCCCCATATACTGGGGGTGGTGGGTTCAAGCCTGGCCCTAGCTAAAACTGAAAAAAAAAAAAAAAACAAGACAAATGGATAGAACATAGTGACCCTGTGGGACAGTATCAAGCAGTTTAACATATGTATAATTGGAGTTCCTGGTAAAGAAGCAGAGAACAGAAAAATATTTTTAAAAAATGACCAAATATGTTTCCAAATTTGATTAAAAACAGAGTTTTTTTTTTTTTTGAGACAGAGCCTCAAGCTGTCGCCCTGGGTAGAGTGTTGTGGCATCACAACTCACAACAACCTCCAATTCCTGGGCTCAAGTGAGTCTCCTGCCTCTGCCTCCCAAGAGACTGGGACTACAGGTGCCCGCCACAACGCCCAGCCATTTTTTGGTTGCAGCCGTCATTGTTGTTTGGTGGGTCCAGGCTGGATTCAAACCACCAGCTCAGATGTACGTGGCTGGCACCTTAGCCCATTGAGCCACAAGCGCCGAGCCTATAAACAGAAATTTTGAAAAGAAATCAGAGAAAAAAATTTTATTATGTACAGAGGAATGAAGAATGGTCATTATTTGTGCCTTCATTAGATGCTCTTGTTTTTTCCATTTGTAATATTTCTAATAGATTTATTTAGATAGACCTTTACCAAAGAGGACTAGTTTTTTTTTTAGAGACAGAATTTCACTTTATGAAATTCTCTGTCACTCTGGATAGAGTGCTGTAGCATCACAGCTCACAGCAACCTCCAACTCCTGGGCTCAGGCAATTCTCTTGCCTCAGCCTCCTGAGTAACTGGGACTACAGGTACCTGCCACAACACCCAGCTATTTTTTGTTGCAGTTTGGCTGGGGCTGGGTTTGAACCCACCACTCTCGGTATAGGGGGCCAGCGTTCTACTCACTGAGCCAAAGGTGCCTCTCAAGAGGACTAGTGTAAATGCTGCTTTGTACAATAAGTTATTCTGCAGTGTTTGCCTCTTTTTGAATTAAATTTAGGCAATTTGAATTCATTCTTAAAACAAATACACTTAATCTTCTTCCTGTCATTTTGTTTTATATTTTCTGAGGTTTCATTCTCTATGCCAGTACTTTTGTATTCTATGTTTTAGGAACTATTAGTTGGTTTATACGTGTATGTACATGTGAGCTGTTTTCACTAAAGGAACCACTTTTTGTTTGCCTTTATATTGCCTACTGAATTAGAAGGAATCTGTCTGTATATGGTAGGTATAATTCTAGTAGTGATAATTTTCACATTCAAAAATATGCTTGAATACAAGGTCTGACAACTTTGCAAACTTGCTCCATGCACTTATGTTGGTGACACTCTACAAACAATTTGGTATGGTTTCAAAACCTTGATACATCAGTGTCTCACAGTTGTGTTCATATTGACTTGTGGAGGTGTCTTGCTGAGTGATGTTTATTATTGCTGTTGCAAGTTTTTGTGTGCCCTCAGGCAAATGTTGGAGCATGGATTAGAGCAATGAACAAATGTTAGTCAATTTTTGTTAAACTTGGCAAGAGTGGAAGTGAAATCAGGGACATGTTAGTCCAAGATTATGGGGATAATGCCATTAAGAAAATGGCAGTGTACACGTGGATTAAATGTTGTTCTGAGGGGAGAGAAAGTGTCACTGATAAAGAGAGGTCAGGGCAGCCAGGAATAAACAGAAATGACAAAAAAATTCCAAAAATCCATTGCATGTCGAAATCGTCAGACTTCCATGAGAAGCATAGTAGACCAAGTAAACATTGACTGAGAAACAGTTAGGAAAATCTTTTCTTTATTATTATTTTTTATTTTAAAGTATGTTTTACTTTTTTATATTAATTATTTTTTATTAAATCATAACTTTGTACATTGATGCATTTATGGGGTTCAGGGTACTGCTTTGATATATAATGTGAAATGTTTACATTGAACTAAGTAACACATCCATCACAATAATACTCATTTCTTAATAGTTTTGAAATGTACCATTGCACCATGCACTTCAGGTGAGGTCCTCCTAAATACCCTCCCTCCTTCTATATACTCCTTTCCCTCCCCTCTCTCTCCTCTTCCCTTCTACTTTCTGGAATATTGACATTCGTATAAGCGTGTAGGTGGTTTTATATAGATTTCACAGTAGTATTGAGTACATTGGATACTTTTCCCCCACATTCTTGAGATACTTTACTAAGAAGAATATGTTTCTGCTCCATCCAGGTAAACATAAAAGATGTGAAATCTCCTTCATTTTTTATGGCTGCATAGTATTCCATGGTGAACATATACCACAATTTGTTAATCCATTCATGAGTCTATGGGCACTTGGGCTGTTTCCATGTCTTAGCTATTATGAATTGGGCTGCAATAAACATTCTGCTGGGTATATACCTAGTAGAGGAATTGCAGGATTGAATGGTAGGTCTACTTTTAGTTCCTTGAGTGTTCTCCAAATTTCTTTCCAAAACATTCATATTAGCCTGCATTCCCACCAGCAGGGTAGAAGTGTTCCCTTCTCTCCACATCCATGTCAACATCTGTAGTTTTGGGATTTTGTGATCTGGGCTAATCTTACTGGAGTTAGATGATATCTCAAAGTGGTTTTGATTTGCATTTCTCTGATGATTAAGAATGATGAGCATTTTTTCATGTGTTTGTAGACCATGCACCTGTCTTCATCAGAGAAGTTTCTGTTTAAGTCTCTTGCCCACATAGAAATTGGGTTATTTATTTTTTTCTTATTAATTAGTTTGAGTTCTCTATAGATTCTAATTATCAGACCTTTGTCAGAAGCATAACCTACAAAAATCTCCCATTCCGTAGGTTGTCTGCTTGCTTTACTTACTGGGCTCTTGGCTGTGCAAAAGACTTTTTAGTTTGATCAGATCCCAGTAATGGATTTTTGGTATTGCTTCAACTGCCTGGGAGGTCCTCCTCATAAAATATTCTCCCAGGCCAATTTCTTCAAGTGTTTTCCCTACACTCTCTTGTAGTAGTTTTATAGTTTCATGTTTTAAGTTTAAATCTTTTATCCAGTGAGAATCAATTTTTGTTAAAGGAGAAAGGTGTGAGTCCTGTTTCAGTCTTGTACAGGTTGCCAGCCAGTTCACCCAGCACCATTTGTTAAATAGGGAGTCTTTCCCCCACTGAATATTTTTGATAGGCTTGTCAAAGATCAAATGACAATAAGCAGCTGGGTTCATCTCTTGGTTCTCCATTCTGTTCCATAAATCTGCTGCTCTGTTTTTGTGGCAGTACCATGCTGTTTTTGATTACTATAGATGTATAATATAGCCTGAAGTCTGGTAATGTGATACCTCCTGATTTGTTCTTATATCTGAGTAATGTATTGACCATCTTCTTCTGGCTTGAAATGTTTCAGCTGAGAGACCTGCAGTTATTTATTCCCTTTGTAGATGATGCTTTTCTTAAGTCTGGCTGCTTGCAGAATTTTCTCCTGCATCTTAACTTTGGCAAAGTTAATAACAAAGTGTCTAGGAGATGCTTTATTTGGATTGAGTCTTGCTGGGGTTCTGAAACTGTCTGCTATCTGAAGTTCTGTATCTCTTGCAATGTTTGGGAAATTCTCCTCCAAAATCTCTTGGAGTAGAGCATCTGTACTTTAGGACCATCCTCTTCTCCTTTGGGAATTCCTATAAGATGAATGTTTGTGCTCTCAGGTCACAGTTCACACCTATCAAGCCTCTGCTCTCAGGCCCAGCAGGGATCAGCCCTATCTGCCAAACTCAGTCCTCATCGGGCAATCACTCTCCTGCTGTGGGTGCCATCAGAGCCAGGGATTCTGCACCCCATCCCACTGGACATAGCCCGAAATGAGGGTCGACGCTACCACTGGCTAGGTATAGTCATAACAGGGGACTGCTACTCCTCTTGCTGAGTGTTCCTTTCTTCCCACACTCTTTTTCTTCCCCATTAGTCACAGATTCCATCCTGATGGTTGGCTATGCCCAGGTCTCTCAGGACAATACCAAAAACACTCTATGTTTTGCAGGGGGCAGAACTTCAGACCGCCATGTTTAAGGGGAAAGGGTGGAGTGGGAGTTTGGACTTGTGGGGAAAAATATCTGTTCAATTTTTATGCCTGGAGGGGGGGTGTCTAGGTTCATAAGTGGGACCTCCCTGGAGAAAGAGACCTGGAGTTTAGCAGCTCTCTCCAGCGAGGTAAAATGGGAGGCCTTTTGTTCCCTGCTCATTCACAGATAGCCTGTGGCAGGCCTCCTGCTTGGGAGAGGTGTCTCCTGTCCTCTAGTCAGTAGGCTTTGTACCTATAATTTGTTCTCTCGAATACTCTTCCTTGGAATTACAGTTGCCAAACTTCTTTCTTGGCTCAGCTCCCCATCTTTGACTTCATAGAGTCTGATTCCATCCAGTTTTTCTTCCTCTGCTCAGGAGCCTCTGATGAGGGTTGCTACCAGTTGGCCATCTTCCCAGAATTCTCAATTAGGAAAATCTTAACTGAAAATCTTGACTAACAACTCACTGTTCTTGCCTCATGACAATGCACCAGCTCACATGACACTGGTTGTGATGAGGTTATTAGCCAGTACACAAGTAACTATATTGGAACATCCTCCAATGACTTTTTCTTTACCTGAAGATAAGGAAATATTGAAGGGAAGACATTTTGATGACATTCATGACTTAAGGGATAATATGATGACAACTTTGATGGCCCTTCCAGAAAGAGTCCTCAAATTGCTTTCAAGGCTGGGCTAGGTGCTGACATCAGTGCATAGCTTCCCAAGGGGAGTACTTTGAAAGTGACCATAGGGTTATTCAGCAATGAGATCAGTGGCACTTTTTCTGGATTAATTTGCAAATTTAATTGTCAAAACTCATATTTTAAAAATTTCTCTATTTTCTCAATTTCAAGAATGAAAAAATTAATTCGCTACCTCTAATGTTATATGTGTCAGTTAAAATATTTTGTTATTCTACTATAAGGTACACTTATATTTGCTATTACATTATGATGTTAACTTTGTAGGAAAATTTCAAACTATTTGCCAAAGTGATTATGTCATTTTTCAGTTCTATGAGCAACATAGAAATTATGTACTTGCTATTATAACTTAAAATTTTTTAGCCATTGGAAATTTTATAGTTTTAGCATATATATATAAATGTCTATGGTCCACTTTGAGTAAATTTTATAAAAGTCATCAGGTAAAGACTGAACTTTATTTTTACCATATGAGTATACAGTTGTTCTAGCATGATTTGCTGAACAAACTATTTTGTTACCCCATTGAATTATCTAAACACTTTTGTTGAAAATCAAATGACTATGTGTGTGTAGGTTTGATTGATCAATCTATGTATTCTTCTGTTGATACCATACTCTCTTGACTACTGTAACTTTATGGTAAGTCTTGAGATTATCTAATGTCAATCCTCCATTTTATTTTTTGGCTATTCTCAATATTTTGGATATTGATACAAATTTTGGAATCAGCGTGAAAATTTATGTGAAAAAAAGGAAATTAAAATATTGATTGGAATTGCATAAAATCTGTAGGCCAATTGGGATGGAATTGACATTTTGACAATTTCAGTTTTCTAATTCATAAACATGTATGCCTTTTTATCTAAATGTACATCAATTTTTCTCAAGGATGTCTTTAATTTTTAGTGTATAGATGTTGGACAAAACTTGTGAAATGTACCCTTCCTTTTGAGAATAGAAAGTAAAAAAAAAATCACAAAGATGCCATCTTCAAAGACAGAGGGATAGTGATTCTTCTGACATTACTATTTAATTCTTTCATTTGATCAGAGTAAAAGATGGCTATCTTGGAGAATAGTGGTGAATTAATCTAGTATACACTCTTATTACAACTCTACCAAACTATTGTCTCCATATTAGGATCTTACAAAAGCTTTATTTATTTATTTCTTTTATTTCAAAACAAAAGATATCAGAAGCATTAATCTTTCATAGACTGATTCAATTAGTTCCTGGGGTACTGACCATCTCAACATTTTATAGGATGGCATACTCACCCATTAAGTTGAAGATGTTGTATATATTCTTAGATGGGACAAGAAAATTTCCCTGTTTTCTAGATGCCTTAGGCAACAGTCCCCAATCTTTTTGGCACCAGTGGCCGTTTTAATGGAAGGCAATTTCTCACTGGATTAAGTTGGGTGGGTGGGGGATTCGATTCTCATATGGAGTGTGCATCCTAGATTCCTCACATCTGTAATTTGTGGTAGGGTCCATGCTCCTGTGGGAGAATCTAATGCTGCTACTGATGTGATAGGAGGTTGAGCTCAGGTGGTGATGTGAACTATGTGGAATGGCTATAAACACAGATGATGCTTTGCTTACTTGCTCACTGCTCATATCCTGCTGCATAGCCCTGTTCCTAATAGGCTGCAGACGACCAGCAATACTACCACTGCTAGTAATCTGTGTCCTGGGGGTTGGGGACTTCAGATAGCCTTAGAGTTCATATACTCTGGAAAGTACAGGAGTCTTACAGTTCAGTAAATTTTTCTAGCAGTCTTGGGTAAGAAAGATATTTTCACTAAAGTAAAGAATGAATTAATTGTTGGGCATTGTTGGTTGTGCCTGTAATCCTAGCACTGTGGGAGGCTTAGGTAGGAGGAATGCATGAAGTCAGGAGATCAAGACTAGTTTAACACAATTACCACAAGGTATGGAAATCCAGGTTTATCCCACAAAGAGACTATGGCTAGAGGGGCCTGACCACAGTGATAGGGCAGAGAGATTACAGGGGGATGCTGAATATAACTACTGTGGCGGATACATGGGCAAGATTCAGAGCCTTCCACGGCCATCAGAGAATACACACTTACTACCTAATGATTTAGATAAAAAGCAATGAAAGACTAAAATGGAGAAAAAAATAAAGATCCCAAGATAATGCATTAGAACAGGACAAGAGCATCAGGGGGTAGTGGAATGCCCAGAAAGGATCCCAATGACAACAGTACTAATCCCTCACTACTATCAGGTACTAATAGTTATCTGGTAGCCACCTACCACTGAGAAATTGTGAAGTGCATGTACAGATCTAATGATATAAAATAAAAATATTATTATATTACTATTATAGTAAGTATAATTAAAATATTATATTATGTATATGTAATCATATAAATTAATATATTAATTTGGTTAATATTTGTTCACAAAATAGCTGACATTTCTTTCTTTCTGAGCATGTGCCTGGTACTGGGCTAAGAAGTTTATATACATTAGTACCTTTAATTCTCACAATAACATTATTATGTGGATACTAGTATTTTCTTCATTTGAAGAAGTGATGTTCAGAAACATCTTAAGGTCCATAGCAAACCCTTGGCAAGGATGGATTCAGACCCAGATATCTGTCTCTTGAGTCTGAATTCCTACTCACCATACTGCCTTTCCAAACACACCACCTGTCATCATCAAATTTTTTATAAGGAAAAATTAGAAACTTAGGAGAAAATAATGTGTAATTCCTTAGAGTTTGGAGGGTATGACTCTGTAGACAAAGTTTTGGAGTGTGGATTCAGCATCGTCAACAGAATTTTTTGTTTTGTTTTCTTTGAGTTGTAAAAGTATAACATACTTTCAGGTACTCATATTGATGAATACCTAGACCATCCTAAGTATAACATTTGAGATTTTGATCCCTAGAAGGAACAGAATGGGTACTTACTTCAAAAGGTACTTACTTAACAAAGTCATTTCTCCTTGGGAAGACTCCTTGGTAGCAAAATGCTACCAAGAGATTCTTAACAGTTGACAATGTTAGAACTCCTTGACTGAAAGGTTGTGTTGTGAATGAATTTGTTTTGCAATTAAATAAATATCACTTAAATTTGGAAACAGATATCTCTGTAGAAGTCATAGGGCAATAAAGTAAGCACCCAAAATATGAAATATGAGGATGCTTTTATTTTTTCATTAGAAAACCTACTTGTTTGGAAATCAGTGAGTATTTTGCAAGGATAGGAATACTCCAAACATTTTTAATATAGTTTATTCCTCCATGGCTTGACCTGAGGCATAAGAACCCTAAAGTCAGATTTTAATGATTGGGCCCTAGGAACTTCTTTCTTCCTAAGAGAAATAGATGAAAAAAGAGCAATATAAGATAAATAAACCTGTTCTTTTTTTCTTCTTTCTTTCTTTCTTTTTTCCTTTTTTAAGACAGAGTCTCACTCTGTTGCTCTGGGTAGAGTACAGTGTTATCAGAGCTCATAGTAACCTCAAACTCGAGGGCTCAAGAGATCCTCTTGCCTCAGCCTCCTGAATAAAGACGATTACACACATACTAGGCTAGTTTTTTTTTATTTAATGGAGATGGGTCTCCCTTGGCTCAGGCAGGTCTCCAACTCTTGAGCTCAAGCAATCCACCTGCCTGGGCCTAACAGAGTGCTAGGATTACAGGCGTGAGCCACTGTACTCAGCCAATAAACCTATTCTGATCTAAACAGATCTAACTAACATGGGAGATTTTATAATTTCCTGGGTTTTAATTTTAAACAAATTGTTCTGTCTGGCCATTGCTTTTTCATTACAAGTTAATATTGATATTTGATACATCAGATTATTATACGTTCCTAACAGTTGATTCTTTTGACCATCAGGGATCATTCTTTTATTTAACAAATATTTAGTAAAAGCTGTCAATGGGCCAAGCTTTCTTCTGATTCTAAGAATATAGTTGATAACAAGGCTAAGAAGACATCTGTTCCTTGGAGTGACTACTACTTTCATGAGGAAAGCTAGATAGTGTTCATCATTTAAAAAGAATATGTTAGATAATGCTGAGCACTCTGAAGATGATAAGGCAGATTCCTGTGATAGGAAGGGACTTGGGGATTCCTTTGGAGTGAGTTGTCAGGGAAGACCCAAAAGGTAAGTAGGGATCATTTTGTAAAATCAGTGAAATAGCATCCCAGGCAACTGGTAGAACTATGACCAAGAACCAAGAACCAGGCTATTCAGGGAAAAGAGTGCACAAATCATGGATTGCTTTATCTAGATAAAATAATCAAGAGATGACCTAGCGTTCTTCTTTTCATTGGTTAGGTCCCACATACAACCTCATAAGACAAATGGGCTAACTACTAACTATTTGCTAAGAGTAGTCTTTATTAACTAGTCACAAAGATTGCAGAAACAGCAGAATTAGCATTCTTGCATTGTAAGCAGGACACATGTCTGAGGTGAACAAGAGAAGCTTAGTAATACAGCTGTAGCCAGTTTGAAAGTTAATAGGTTAAGTCTAATAATTATCAGTTAAGAGTTGATAGTTCATCCTATATTAAAACCCTGACAGAGAAAGAGCACAAAAAAGATGATACAGAGACCAGCTTCTTGTTAGCACTTGCTACAGAGAAAACAGGCAACAAAACAGGTTAAAGGCTGTTTGTTGTTCAGGGAGCTCTATTTGGCGGCCTACTCTTCTGGCTGTTTATATCACAAGCACATTCCATGGCAGTGGTCCAAGCCTGTTTTCCACCTTTGTAGCTCATGTGGTTTTGTGATGGTGCCTGTGTACGTAAATGTGGTTGTTTCTGCGGTTTTCTCACGGGTTCTGAAGAGCTACAGATCATGCAAAAGTTTATAGGTCAGTTTAACTTTCCAGATATAGAACTAAGTAAAACTCCTCCAAAATGCTGGTGCTCAACAAAGCAATTTTATCAGTTTACTTTGGTTTTCCATGGTTAAAAAACAAAAACCAACCAACTAACCAAACAAACCCCAGAAATCATTAGCACAGAATAATACTCTTGAGCTTATAGAGAAAACAACCAACTCATAAAATGTTCCTTAATTATGCAATTGTTTGTATCTCTCTCTTTGAAATATTTCTCATAGTGCTTTCCCTAAAGGCTGAGAAGGCTTTGTGGTATTTGATTCAAGAAAGGATAATACATAGTGTATTATACCACATGTCTTTCATTTATAGTAACTGGTGGAAAAGAGAAAGATAATGAAGACTTTATAACACAATAAGGATAAGTGATCCAGGTTGTGAATCTGTTGGCAACTCAAGAATATTTATTTCCTGACAAGGTTTATCAAGGAGTATTCATGTGAATGTAGTAAATCAACCACTTTCAACCTCAAAATCTGCTTTTAGTATTGTAAAATTAAGATTTTAGTGAAAGATATTCCCATTTATGAGATTTCTTGTTTCTCCTTTTATTTTTTATAGCACATTCTATCTGAGAGAACAAGGTGAATCTTGTTCTATTTGACTGGAAAATATTTGCTCTTAAAGAAAAATAAACTTACTTAGAAGCAATAATTTGCTCCTAAATTATAGAATGGGATGATGTGTTGCTTACTTGTAATGATACTCAACTCCGTCTGCATATTAGAATCTCTTAACCTGAGCTTCCCAGACTTCAATGTGCATATTAATCACCCAGGGGTCTTTCTGCAGATTTTGATCCAGGACTTCTGAGATAGGGCCTAAGATTCTGTTTTTATGTTGATTCTGTTGGTCTATCTGTGGATCATAATTAAGTGGTAACAAAAGACAGCTTTTAAAAATCACTAATACAAAGGCTAAGACCTCCAGAGATTTGGTTTCATTTTATGTAATGACGTGGGGTCCAGGAATCTGCACGTTAACAAAAACAACATTGATTCTAATGCAACTCATCTGCAGTTGGAGATTTGTTCTAATTAGAAACTACTACTGATCCTCATTATGTATAGCATTAGAATTCCACCAAAATCATTAAGGATTCAACTTTTCAACGTGTGCAGTCTTTAAATCTTTACACCTGATACTGGTGAGAAAAACTGTCATCAGGGGTTTAAGAATGAACTCTTATTGTATAGAGTTTATCATTTGGGGAAGTAACGTGAGAACCTTGAATGTGTGCACAATCATAGGAGTGATTATTCATGGCTATCAATTAATTCTTAAAAGAGCTGATAATTGGGAGGGGTATGTGGCAATCATCCTGGGTGAAGGGCTCAACTGCAGATTGACTTTACCTAATAAATGCAAACAATGTAACCTCATTGTCTATACCGTTATGTTAATCTGGAATTTAAAAAAAAAGAAAAAGCTGATAACTCTTAAAATATTACAATCTGCTTATTCAAAAAAGTGTAGGTTAGAAAACTTTCATGGCAATTACAACAACAACAAAAATAAACAAATGGGACTTAATTAAACTGAAAAGCTTCTGTACAGTTGAGGAGACAACAACTAAAGGAAATAGACAACCTATACAATGAGAAAGTATATTTGCATATTTTGAATCAGACCAAAGCTTGATAACTAGGATCTATAGAGAACTCAAATTAACACACAAAAAAGCCAACAATCCCTTATATCAATGGGCAAGAGACATGAATAGAACCTTCTCTAAAGAAGACAGATGAATGTTCATCTGGAGGAAGAAAATGCTCATCCCTCCTAATTATTAGAGAAATGCAAATCAAAACCACCCTGAGATATCATCTAACCCCAGCGAGAATGGCCCACTTCACAAAATCTCAAAACTTCAGATGCTGGCATGGATAGGGAGAGAAGGGAACACTTTTACACTGCTAATGGGACTGCAAACTAATACAACCTTTTTGGAAGGAAGTATGGAGAACCTTTAAAGAACTCAAACCAGACCTTCCATTTGATCCTGCAATCCCATTACTGGGCATTTACCCAGAAGAAAAAAAATCCTTTTGCCATAAGGACACTTGCAACAGACTTTATTACAGCTCAACTGACAATTGCCAAAATGTGGAAATAGCCTAAATACCCACCAACCCAGGAATGGATTAACAAGCTGTTGTATATGAATGCCATGGTATTCAGCCATTAAAAAAGATGGAGACTTTAACATCTTCTCTATTAACCCGGATGGAAGTGGAACACATTATTCTTAGTAAAGCATCACAAGAATGGAGAAACAAGAATCCTATGTACTCAATTCTGATATGAGGACAATTAATAACCTAGTACATGGTAGGGGGTGGGGAAGGGGGAGTGCAGAGAGAGGGCAAGAGGGAGAGGAGGGGAGGTCATAGTGTGTGACATACCTTTTGTGGGTGGGACACAATTATAAGAGGGACTTTACCTAATAAATGCAATAGATGTAACCTGGCTCTTTGTACCCTCAACAACAACAGCAAAAAGATTTATTTTTAATAAAAGGATTCTTTATAACATGCTACATAATAACTTAAACTGCTGTTTTTGTCTAATGTGGGATAGTATAGCTAATCTTAAAAATGTTGTTGACTATGATATACCCCATTATTTAATGTTATCACTAAGATACAAGGAATGCTGGTAATTAAACAATGACCTACCAATTATTAGAAGATGAAATCTAATTTTAAAATGTTAAAATTTTTCTGTGGCTCATTGAGTAGGGCACCAGCCCCATATACCGAAGGTGGTGGGTTCAAACCTGATCTCTGGTGAACTGCATAAAAACAGAAAAATAGCCGGGCATTGTGGCAGGTGCCTGTAGTCCCAGCTACTCGGGAGGCTGAGGCAAGAGAATGGCCTAAGCCCAGGAGTTGGAGGTTGCTGTGAGCTGTGTGACGCCACAGCACTCTACCGAGGGCGATAAAGTAAGACTCTGTCTCTACCAAAAAAAAAAGAATCAGATAAAATGTTAAATTTTTTAAAAGTATTCCCTAGAATCAGTGAAATATATTACCATGGATTCAATTGTGGAAATTCTCTGTACAGAGAACTCTTTAGGAGCACACAAATTATCTAAAGTGAACTTGTATTTTTATATATCTCACTTATTTTTTATTATTGTTGCTTATATGAACTGTGTATATTCAAGAGAAAAAACACAGCCGTAATTCTGTATAGGAGGCTCGGCGCCTGTGGCTCAATGGGCTAAGGCGCCAGCCACATACACCTGAACTGGCTGGTTCGAATCCAGCCCCAGCCCACCAAACGACAATGATGGCTGCAACCAAAAAAATGGCCGAGCGTTGTGGCGGGCGCCTGCAGTCCCAGCTACTTGGGAGGCAGAGGCAGAAGACTTGCTTGAGCCCAGGAATTGGAGGTTGCTGTGAGCTGTGATGCAATGGCACTCTATCCAGGGTGACAGCTTGAGGCTCTGTCTCAAAAATAAATAAATAAATAAATAAGTAAAATAAAAATAAAATAAAATAATTCTGTATAGGAAAAAAAGTAGTAGAAACAGAGTCTCCTCCATTTTGTTCTATCTTATTATTTAAACTTAGTTTATTAGAGACTTAAATTTTAATTTAACAGACACAAATTCTTAGCATTTTATTAAATAACACTCAAAATGCACAGATATATCTGTATTATTTTATTTCTTAATTTATGAACTATATTAATCACTAGATTGAAATAAAATATATGACTTAGAAAATATTTTACTCATTTACTTATATTCTGCCTGCAACCTGGACCTTAATCTCTCTACATTAGTAATAACAGTGAGTGGATTTAATTTTTTAAAGTTATGCACTAGCCAATAGAAGGAGAGTGTGACCAGAATATATAAGGTAGAAGCTCTCAATTATTAAGTTTTCCAGAAGAAGAGCTTTTCACTATTTGCTAGCAGCTTTTACTAACTCAAATAGATTTATAGTAATTTGTGAAAATTTTCACGAAAAGTTTCACCTACTTTATGAGTAAAATATTCTGATAATTTTGAATAGGTGTAAACATCATTAAGAATAGTTTGAAAAAAAAGAATAGTTTGAAATTTACAACTAAAGAGAATTGAAAATCTTTGATAAAATTTCTGCTTTTAGTTTCTGCATAGAAGTTTTCTAGAATATATGCAATTAAAAAGGAAGTATTCTGGGCTTGGTGCCTGTGGCTCAGTGGGCTAAGGTGCCAGCCACATACACCTGAGCTGGCGGGTTCGAATCCAGCCTGGGCCCGCCAAACAACAATAACGGCTGCAACCAAAAAATGGCCAGGCATTGTGGCAGGCGCCTGTAGTCCCAGCTCTTGGGAGGCAGAGGCAAGAGACTTTCTTGAGCCCAGGAATTGGAGGTTGCTGTGAGCTGTGATGCCACAGCACTCTATCCAGGGTGACAGCCTGAGGCTCTGTCTCAAACAAACAAAAGGAAGTATTCTATTTTTTTTTTTACTTTTTTGAGACAGAGCCTCAAGCTGTCACCCTGGATAGAGTGCTGTGGCATCACAGCTCACAGCAACCTCTAATTCCTGGGTTCAAGCGAGTCTCTTGCCTGCACCTCCCAAGTAGCTGGGACTACAGGCACCCGCCACAGTGCCCGGCCATTTTTTGGTCGCAGCCGTCATTGTTGTTTGGCGGGCCGGGATGGATTCAAACCCTCCAGCTCAGGTGTACGTGGCTGGCACCTTAGCTTGTTGAGCCACAGGCGCCGAGCTGGAAGTATTCTATTTTTAAGAGAAAAATATTTCCTTTCTCATCTGTTTATAATGTTATTCATTTGAAAGGCATTGCTCCAAGATTATATAGTTGTATACTTGAGAGAATCAATTGAAATCTACTAAATTAATAACATACTTTAACAAAATGGCTCATAGTAATATCAATACTGTTCTTATACTAAAAATGTGAGCTATATTTTAATGAAGAGTCCACTTATAGTGACAATAAAAATTATAAAATGATTAAGAATTTAAATAGAAATATAAAGCATCTATGTGATTTCAAGTAGTCCAAAATATTTAGTGAGATTATAACAGTTGAATACTTTAGAAGATACCCACTAGCAACTAGGCCAAGTCTCTAGATGAGAAGACTGACTATTATAAAATAATTTATTTTCTCTAAATTAATCAGATCCAAATGAAATGTTTTTCAAAAATCCAACAAATAGCTCTAAAATTAATCTGGAAAAGTTTATTTCTATAATGCCCTACACACATATTTTAGAGTAAAAAGAGTAATAGATGTGGACTTCCCCACCCAGATTTAAAATTGTATAAAGCTTATTTGGAAAAATAAATCACTGAGGCACTTGCATAAAAAAAAGAAAACTGATAAATCAGTGAAAACAACATGTAGGACCAAATGCAGGCATTTAGGAGAAATTAGTACATGATGCCCATGTTATTTCAATTAGTAAAATAAAGGTGAATTATTCAGTAAATGATATTGGAATGACTAGCTATCAAAAAATAACATTAGATTGTCACCTTATATCTTTATGCCAAAATATATTTTATATATAATACGTAGTTAAGTATAAAACAAGAAATAATATAAGTACTAAAAGAAAATGTAGGTGAATATTTTTTAAAAACTTGGGAAAGGAGGAAGGTCTCTCAAAGTAGGTCATCTAGGGAAAAACTACTATAGGAAAATATTGATAGATTCAACTACATGCATTTATAATCTTTGCTTTCTGAAATTAGCATGTAAGAGTAAAAGATAATGAAATAATGCAGGACACATAATAAATGAGCTGAATAATTAGTAGGAGCTATTACAAATCAATAACGAAAAGTTACTGTCCTAGCAGAGACTATGTAAAGGCACAACAAACATAAAAAGTAACCAAACAAACTGGAGTTAATGGAAATCCTGTGTCAGTAAACTATTTCTGTGTAACAAACATTCCCAAAACTCAGTGACTAAAATGGCAATTATTTGTTATGATAACTTATATTCCTTTTCGTTGTATGAAGGCTGCCTGCTACAGGATGGCCTTAGCTGGGATTGCTCCTATTTCTGTATGTAAACTAGGGCCTATGTCTGGGATGGGTTTCTCTGGGACATTTTAGCTGAAGCAGCTGGGCTCCGCATGATTTTCTTTCATACTCTGCTAGGATTTCACATATTTTTCATCTTTTTCTTGGAACCATGTCTTCTTTGTGAAAATGGCAAAAGTGCAAAAGTAAGAGCCCTAACTGGGCAAGTGTTTTCTTAAACCTCTGCGTGTGTCATATCTACTAACATTCCATTGACCACAGCAAAGGATACGATCAAACTCAGAATCAAGGGGCAAGGAAATATATTGTCTTTTAACAAGAGGAACAAAAAAGTCATATGGTAAAGGACATGGATATAGGCAGGGGCAAAGATTTGGGGTCATTAATACAGTCTACCAGATAGCATCTTTTGCCCATTGGTTAGTAGAGTTTTTTTTTTTTTTTTTTGAGACAGAGCCTCAAGCTGTCACCTTGGATAGAGTAACGTGGCATCACAGCTCACAGCAACCTCTAATTCCTATGCTCCAGCGAGTCTCCTGCCTCAGCCTCCCAAGTAGCTGGGACTAACTATAATTTCTTAATGTGGGCC
>CAUYON010028199.1:0-34489 GCA_963573935.1 Arctocebus calabarensis
CCAGGCTGGGGGATGACAAGGGAGACTGCGCTGAAGGAAGAAGGAGGCTGCACACCAACTTAATGCATAAAGCCTGAGAAGCCTGGAGAGGTGTACACCGTCTCATGCCCCAAGTGGCAGGTTGAGGTAGTGCAGCACTGGGCCAATCTCTCGTGGGTCTTTTAAGGTGCTCAAAACTAGGATTAGAGGAAATCTTCAGCTCTCAGGAAGATGGGGCAATCAGGAACTTAGGGAATGTCTGCAGCAGTCTGATAACATATATTTAGAAAAGGGGAGGAGGGAAGCAGGTTTCATCACCACCGGGCAGACATCTTAACTTGTCTAATCTAAACTGCTGATCAGGAGTCCAAAGCCTTAACCCACCTGTTCTGCTGATCCCCCAGGCAGGGATGGTTATTATTATTATTTTGAGACAGAGTCTCAAGCTGTTCCCCTGGGTAGAGTGCTGTGGCGTGATAGCTCACAGCAACCTCCAACTCTTGGGCTCAAGCTGTCCTCTTATCTCAGTTTTTCTATTTTTAGTAGAGACAGGCTCTTGCTTTTGCTCAGGCTAGTCTTGAACTCCTGAGCTCAAGCAATCCCCCTGCCTCCGCCTCACAGATGCTGGGATTCCAGGCAAGAGTCAGGGCTGGTCAAGTTGATGTTCCCCTGACGGGGCTCCCTCCAGGCTCCTCTCCTCAGGTGGTCTGGTGAAACTCTCCAGTGATCTGGGAGGAGCTACAGGGATGACCACCCACCTGCAATTGGAAGCCCAGTGGAGATATCAGCCTACCTACCTCCCACAGTCTCTGAATGTCTAAAAATATGCTTAATTGAGTTGTATTTAAAGCAATTAGATGTGTAAAATTTTGAGTTTTGCCCTGGTGGGCTTTGATCAACTAGTGCTAGGTGCAGTGAAGCAGCTTTGTGTAGCTGGGAGCCAAACTGCAGGGCTGGCATCAGGCCATGGGTAGCTTGTGGCTATATCCACAGCCATCCAGGGATCTGCAGGTCCCCACACTGCCCCTTCCCGCAGCCTCTGCCTCCTCCACCTGCAGACTGACAGCCACATCGGCACGTGTCCAGCAGGCTTCTGGGACGGCAGCTATCCCAGGCTGCATCTGTCTCCCTGCATCTGCGCCTTTGTCCCCCTTTCCCTCTAACATATCCGTGAACTCTTTCCCCTTCCTCCTAGCTCAGTCTCCATAGTGCCCACCCCTGGCTGTAACTGCAGCCCTGCTTCCCTGCCCTCGCAGGGCCACCCTCCCCTGTCCATGTCATGCTTCATCACTGCACAGACACCTGACTCTCCATTGCTCAGCTGTCATTCTTACCCAAATCCTGTGTCTGCTTCTCATCACTCACCCCAAGCACAGTACCCCTTTGTTCACCTCACACTATAGCCTGAGCACCCACCCACCATCCACCAGTCTTCTCACTGACTGGTGTGTTCCTATGCCTGGTGGCTGCCCCCACCGCCCCCAGGCATCTGCTTTCTTTCCCCAGGCCTTCCCCTCCAGCCCACAACTCCTCAGACCCCTGATGGTTGCCAGGCTGGGTTCCAAGGAGAGCCCACCCCCACTGTCACCTAGCTGTTGTAGAGCTGGTCACACCCTGCCCTCTGGACATCAGGCACCCTGGAGGCCCCAGAGCACAAGCAGGTGCTGCGCAGAGGCGGAGCTCACCCACTAACAGCTCCTCGGTCAAGGGGGACCGGCACCAGGGAGTAGGTGGCCCGCCTGGGCCCAGGCTCTGAACTGGCAGACCCCGAAGTTGGTTTAAAATCCCTTCCCCACAAGTGACACCAAGCTTCGATGTCGCCTCTTTGCTGACTCCCAGTGAAGCATGTCACCCGTGCACAGTGCCATCGTCACATGCTGCCAAGTAGCCACATGCGTTGTCAGCATAGGATGAGTCTGCACCAGATGGGACTTCCGCACAGGGAGCTGAGGCGCTATGGGGCAGCAGCGCAGTCCCATCTGAGTTGCACTTCAGGGCAGAAGAGTGCCAGCTTCCCGCCTAGCTCACGGTCACCTTGGTACTTGCTCAGTCTGCTCTGTGAGGATTTTGCTGAGTGCTCTAGGCCCACAGCGTCTCTCTTACACAGTAGGAAGCTTGCCTTTTCCCCTCAGATGCCTCCTTCCCAGGTTGTGCAGAAGGCTCAGGAAACACCCTGAGTGCCTAATAAATGTCACCTGTTACCAGGTGGCCTCGCTGGATGCAGTGGCCAGCGTGCTGCAGTCATGGGACCTGAGCCTCACGGAGGTCATGCTGCAGAACATGCAGGCTGAGCAGCAGCGCCGGGCACAGGAGGCCCAGAGGCACAAGGAGGCCGAGGCCACGCGGTGCGGAGGGCAGCAGGGTGGTGGCAGGGGGAAGTGGCAGGGCATCCTCTGACCCAGATCCTTCCCTCTCAACGTAGCATGACCCTCAAGGTACAACAGCTAGTCAAGGAGCAGCAGAGGTGTCACAAGGAGGTGAGCTGTGACCTCAGGGAGGAGTGAAGGGGAGGATGGGGAATTGGTGGGGGGATGGAAAGCCAGGCAGGAAGGAGGGCAGACAGGTGGGGAGGAGGACAGGGAAGCAGGTGGGGAGGAGGGGAGCTGGGGAAGAGGCTGGGCAGCTGGAGGAAGAGCCAGGAGGGAGGGACCTTGTGGGCCCTGGACCTGGCCCACCTGCCTGCCTAGCTGCACCAGGCCTACTGCGAACTCAATCGGAGGATCACGGAGCACGATAAGTGCGAGCAGAGGCGAGCAGGCAAGACGGAGCTCACGCTGCAGGTGTGGCACCAGGCTTACTGTGCCCTATATTCAGGACACCCCACCTTGTACTGCATCAGCCCAGATTTCTCCCCTGCAGACCTGGGGTTCTGGGCTGCCTCTTTTGCCCCCAAACGTGGGGAGCATGACCTCCTCGGTGTGGGGTGAGGTGGGAAGTTGGCATAGCGGGTGCCCTCTGGAGATGGAATGTGGGGCAGGCCAGGTGGTCAGTGTGGCCCCTTCTTTCAGGCCATCAGGGACGCAGAGGTCCAAGTGGACAGGCTGCGGCAGGAGGCCCAGAAGGCGGAAGAGACACTGGCCATGGCCAGATTGGAGCTGCGCGAGCAGACAGAGGAGGGTGGGCAGTTTCGGCCTGTGGGGGGCTGGAGAGGCGAGGTCCCAGGAGGGGTCAGCGTGGAAATTGCCCGCACATTAACACCCCCACAGAGGAAGCGGTAGCACCCGGGCTGAAGTGCCAGGTCACGGAGCTGCACGATGTGCTGATGAAGGACGTGGGTGGCCGTGTCCGCGCCGATGGCCGGTCGGTGCTGCAGGTCAAGCCTGGGCGAGTGGGGGCTTTTTGGTGTGGTGGTGACCTGGTGGCCGTCTCCAGGTGGCCTCTTGTCATCGACCCTTCGGGCCAGGCAGCCACCTTCCTGCGCTACCAGGACACCAACTACGTGGATACAGTAAACCCCGAACACTTGAGGCCTGAGAGGGTGCGGCTGGCTCTGCTCGGGGCGCTCAGGTGAGATGGCAGGCTGGCCCTTGCCCATCCTCCCCAGCGCCGCCCACCAGCCCTCCCTGCTCTCCGCAGGTACGGGAAGCCACTGGTGTTTGACCTGCGCGAGGTGGACCTGTTCTCTGTGGTGCAGCAGCAGCTAGAGGCTGTGCAGCCGGGCCTGGCACAGGCACTGCTGAGCCGTGCGCTGCTGGAGCGGGAGGGGTACCTGTCACTCCTGCGGCCAACTGACGGCCCCGAGTATGGGCCCACACACTTCCAGGAGGCACGCCTGGAGCACTTCCGCCTCTTCTTTGTCACGAGGGTTCAGTGGCCACCAGCCGAGCAGTTGCAGCTGCTGCTCCCTGTCCGCGTGCAGCTGCCCGGTGCCGGCCACTAGCAGCCACCCCAATAAAGCATGTGCCCAGGCCACCATGTCCCCACGGTCTGTGTATCCGCGCTGTGTTCCCATGATGGGTGCACATCCATGCTGTATGCGCACCCACGTCCAGTCTGGGTCCTGAGCTCAGGCTCACAGAACACCTGGGGGGACCTGATGGGGGCGTCCGTGAGGCACATGAGATGCAGTGGCAGGAGGAAGGACACGGCTCGTGGGCATCCTAGGCCCAGCCTTAGAGGACTGCAAGGGTTGGTCTGGGTGAGGATGGAGGGACAGACGAAAGATAAAACGTAGCCAACTTTATTCTCCTTAAACCACAAAATAGAGTCTTTGGTTGTACAAACATCACTAGTTACAGTCTCGCCAAGAGGTCCTGGCCGGGGCAGGGGTAGTTAGTCAGAGGCCAGAGCTCCTGAGGGGCTCTTTAAAATGCTAACAGGTTAAAAGATAGGGCAAGTGGAGGGAGGTGCCCACCCCCTAGGAGGGCACAGGGCCCAGACCTCGGCGCCCCGGCCGCATGGGGCGGCGGCTACTGCACAGCCTAACGTCTTCGGGGCCTATGGTGCCCGGTGAGGGCCTGCCCAGAAGCACCAGGGCCACCTCTCCATCTTCCTCCTGTGGGCCTGTTGGATGGGGACAGGGTGGCAGTGAGCTGAGTGCAGCTGGGCCCAGGGCGCCCACCCCCAGCTGGGCCCCACTCACCGGGGCTGGGAGACGGCTCCAGGGACCTCAGCTCCTCAGCAGAGTCCGGTGACTATGATAGGGAGAGGGGCTGCTCAGGCCGTGCCAGAGCGGCCAGAAGCCACCCATGGGGACTTGGCTCCCTAGGTGGGGCTGCAGAGCCACAGTGGGTCAGGGCAGGAGGGTGGGTGGGTGGGGAGGCCCCTAGCCAAGGGACAGAACGAAGTAGCAGATAGGAAGGGAGAGGACTGCAGGAGTGCACAGGCGGGGTGACAGGCACGGCAAAGGTCACGAGCAGAAAGGCCTGGAAGGCGAGGTACCTGGATGTCACAGATAGGTCTGGAAGAAGGGAGGGCTGCAAACGCCCTGTAGTCAAACTTCTTTCCAGACAAGGGCTTGAAAGGACAGCGTGAGCACAAGAGGCAGAGAGGGAGAGGAAGAGGTGAGGGCCGCAGGGGTGGGGAGTCTGGACCCCCACCCATGCCTCAGGGCTCTGGGGGAGGGCAACAGCTTGTGGCTCCTCACCAGGCGTCCAGGGGAAGTGCTGGTCTGGGGACTGAGGTCTAGAGGGACAAGAAGCGGGTGTTGGGACAGGTCCATGCGGCAGGCTGAACCCCCCTCCTGTCCCTGGACACACAGACCTTCTAAGGGGGTGGGCGAGGGGGTGGGTGCAGGAGAAGGGGCCTCAGCCAGCCGCTCCAGGGGCCCCCTCTTGCTCCGGCCCTCCTGGGACTTGCTGAGAACCATCTGTGCCCGGAGGGCGTCTTGCTCCAGAGACTTCATCCTGCAGAGACCAGCAGGCCAGGTGGGTGACCCAGGGTGCACAGCCCTGCAAAGGTAGGGTGGGTGACCTGTGGCAGGGCCTTACCTGGCTGCCCTCCAAAGTGCCCGCTTCTCGGCCTCCAGGGCACGGCGCTCGGCAGGGGACAGGGCCCGCTCTGGCAGTGGTGGCTCAGGGCTCTGCATGCGTAGCCGCTCCTGGTGGCGCCGCTCAGCTTTGGCTGTTCGCACTGGGGCGCTGCCTCCCAGAGGTAGGGGGGACGATGGGCTCTGCCTGAGGAATGGCACAGGAAAAGGGAACAGGATGCGTTGGTGGGGGCGGGGGGTGTTTGGCTGAGCACCAGGGCAATCCAAGGCGCGGGGCGGTGCTCACCCTCTGGCAGGGTCTGGGCCAGCCCAGGGCGGCTCGTCCTCCTGTTCCTCATCTGGGGCTTCCCTGTCCAGGGCCAGCTGTGCCTTGGGCCCAACACCTGGTGCCTCCAGCAGCATCTGTGCTCTCTTCTGCTGCAGCTTGCGGGCTGGGGGTCCAGGGGAGGTCAGGCTGGGCCAGCAGCGTCCT
Source organism: Arctocebus calabarensis (assembly GCA_963573935.1). Classification (NCBI taxonomy): domain Eukaryota; kingdom Metazoa; phylum Chordata; class Mammalia; order Primates; family Lorisidae; genus Arctocebus; species Arctocebus calabarensis. The sequence continues at coordinate 5,880 of CAUYON010028199.1, forward strand.
AGAACCCTCCCTCCACCACACACCCTCACCTTCCTCCTCCTGCATCTTCCGTAGGTCATCAGCACCCACCAGGGACACGCGCTTGGGGGGGCCCTCAGCCTGGGGTGTCCGCACCTCCAGCTCAAAGTATTTCTGCCGCTCACGAAATGACAACTGCTCTGGGGAGGCCGCGGGCCCAGGTGTGGAGGGCTGGGGGAGCAGGGCAGAGACTCAGGCAGCGCTCCTCAGGCCACCAGGCCCTCAGGGTACCCTCACAGCATGCATGGTGGGTGGCCATCCCCACGTACCTGGGCAGGTGTATCCTGGGGGGGGTGTGGGGTGGGCACGGCAGCAAAGGCCCTGTAGGCCTGCTTCACGCTGGCAGGGAGCTCATCCGGGGAGGGTGGGGAGGGCGGCTGGGGGGTCGGGCTCACATGAGAAGTGGGCAGCTGATGCCCACCCAGTCACTGGCTGTCTCACTGCTGCCTCTGAAGCCCCCACCCACCATCCTGCCTAGGAAAGGGGCTCTGCCACCCCCACCCCAGTGGAACAGGGCACTCACGCAGCAAGGACCATCTCTGCCCCTGGGGGTCGGGGAGCCCCTTGGCCAGGCCTGAGCCAATGGCTGGATCACCCCGGGTTTTGTCTGCAAAGGCAGGGGCTGAGCCTGAGGAGAGCAGGGTCAGGGGTTGAGGTAGAGGTTGGGTGGGATGGTTGGGGAAAGAAATAGGAACCCAGGTGGGTGGCCTGGGTGAGGCTGGCATCCTCCTACCTGTGAGGAGCCGAGGCTGGTGCTGGGCTCCAAGTGGGCATTGCCTGTGCCCACTCCCACCAGCACTACATAGATGGGGAGGTTGCCAGACAAGGTCAGAGGCCCTCAGGGAATTGGGACTGAGACCCCACCAGGTCTTACAGACCTGTAACCCCTCCAGAAGCTGCAGCTCTGGCCAGGGAGGTGTCCTCACACAGGTCTCCGAGTTAGTGCAGGGAAACAGGGCCAGCCCCACTCTCGCAGGGGAGGCTTCCTCTCTCAACGTCCCTCCCAGGAAAGGCACCTGCAGGCTGACACCTCAACCTCTACCCCCACCCAGAGGCCACCTGTTCAGGCCACTCACCTGCTGGCTGCTGGGGGAGCAGGAGGCCTCACCTATCTTCCCTCCAGCTGCACCAGATGGAACCTGGAAGAGCAGGAGGACGCAGGGGTGAGGGTCAGACAAGAAGGAAGGACCCCTCAACCTGACCACAGCCTGGGGGATGCCCCCCCACTTGGGCCAGCATAGGATTGTCCCCTTCTCCCATAACCCTGGATCCGGGGCTGACAGGAGCTTTGCACGGCGAGATGGGATGGGGTGAAGGACAAGAGGGAGGCAGTGCTGGGGGTCCAGGCCCTGGCAGGGCTGGCCCTCGGGGTGCTGGGTAGAGCCTCTGCCCATGCCTGCCGCTGAGGCTAGAGGGAGCGGGGGTCCGAATGGGCACTTCTGCTTAGACCCCCAGCCCCAGCCGCCTCCCACACCAGGGGGCTTCCCTCTCGGGTGTGGCCAGAGAGGGGAGATACCCACAGGCCCTGAGTGGGTTGAGGTGGCTGCCTCCTTGCCCCTCAGCTACTCGTGCTCCTGTGGGGTCTCCCAGTGGCGGCTGAATGCACACACCCTCTGGGAGGCTTATTTATGTCTCTTGAGGGAAGAGTGGGGACTGACTTTCCTGGTGTCCACATCCAGCCCAGCTGTCAGGACTGGGCCTCCTTCCCCAACCCCACTTGGGCCCCCATGGTCCCCTGCAGCTGCCCTGGCCTGTCATTCCAGGGCAGCTCATCCCTGCTCACCCCACCAGGAGCCCCTCTGCCTGCAGGGACAGGGCAGGGGCGATGTGCAGGCCAAGAGCATCCCTAGAATCCTCACTGAGGAGCAGGGGTACCACAGGACACGCCTCAAGGCCTGGGCCGAGAGCTAAGGGACACGACACACATCAGCCCTGGAAGCCTCCTCCAACCCCCACAAAAGATTTTCTCCTTCCAAGAGAAAGACAGCCTTGGCATTCATCTTGGGGTGGGGAGGTGAGCAAGACAGAGGCCACACTGACACTGACCCTCTGTGTGCTGCCAGTATTGGGCACGGCGGCCAGAGCACGGTAGTCCAGCTTCAGGGGCTCCAGAGCCTGACCCTGGAGAGCAGAGAAGACGTGGTGCTAGCAGGCTGTGTCTACAGCCCGGCAGGCTGTGGGGATGGGCAGATGCTGCAGGGTGGGCCAGGGCCTGGGGCTACCCCATGGACTGTGTCCCCCACTGCAGTGCCCCGGTGAGAGGGGCAGCCCAGAGTTCAGAGCCAGGGCTCTTGCTGGGGCAGGTGTGACCCGACACTTACCGCAGCCTCTGCGTGCTCTGGCCCCCAGTGCAGGCTCTGTCCAGGCAGCTCCTTCTCCTGTGAGCGGAGCAGATGCCAGTCAGGAACCTATGGCCTCAGGCACCCTGGCCACAGGACTCCCAGCCACAGGCAGTTCTGACCTTGCCCAGGCCCTCGGGGCTCAGCTCCCGGTCAATGGAAGAGACGCTTTCCAGGCTGTCCCGCTGGCTGACGCCTGCCGCAAAGGGGTTGGCAATGACACCTGGGGACACCTGAGAGGGGGGAGTGGCTGAGGGGAGGTGCTCTGGCCTTGTGGTCCCACCTCTGGAGCACATAGTGGGTACTGCACAGGACGACCACATGACCAAAGTGTCCTCCAAAGACACTGTACTACTGTCTCCACTTGAGTCTCCATCCAGAACACTCAACTCCTGGTACAGCTGTGGACATAGGTCATGCTGCACGTGGCAAGCCAGGCTGAGTCCAGTCACCCCAGAGAGCTGACAGCCAGCGGGGCACGAAGCAGCACTTCTGGACAGACAGGCTGCCATGCACCTGCAGAGTGTGTGCTGAGTGAAGACCGAAACAACAGGCATGCTGCGAGAGAAAATCACTAGCTCTGAGCCTAAAAGAACTGACCACCATCCAACCTGTGACTAGCAGGGAGGAGCCGGGGTGGGGGGGACAGGGAGGGGTGATTGGGGAGGAGCCATCGGAGCAGGTCTGGAGGCACTTGGAGCTGAGTGTCAGGAGAGCACAGGCAGAGGGCCCTGCTCACCTCTAACCCCACAGGGACAAAAGGGGCTGGCCCAGGCCTCTGGCACCAGCAGGGACTAGGAGGAGGGAGGCAGCGCAGTGGAAGAGCTAGCAGTATCACCCTCACTGCAGGGGTGGAGGGGTGTCTCCCCTAGCAAAGAGTGGCGTGGGCTGTGACACAGGCCCAGCTGTAGTCACTATTTACAAAATACAACTGAAGTGACCCAGGGGAGCGCAAAGAGATGCTGGGCAGGCCAAGCTTGGCCCAGAGAAGACAGAATCTGTACTAAAATTAAAAGCAACAGACACAGAAGGAACAACTGAAGGGACCCTCCTCAAAGAACACACCAAGGAGCGTTAGCAGGAGAAGGGTCTTCTACTACAGTTGCTTCTGTAAGGGAAAGTAAGTCTTCATCAATATTCAAAAGTTGGCTCTTGGATGAGGCTATTAAAGCACAGAAACTGAGAGGGTCCCCCCAGACCATGTGGGTCAGGACGCGCACACCACCCACATGTGCTGGACCCTATGCACAGCCCTCAGCGCAGGCCTGCCCCTCCCTCCCCGCTGTGCAGACACAGAGGATGAGGGCGGACAAACCACACCCCTGCCCATGGCCTGTGGGAAGTGAGGGCCCTGCGCAGGGGCCCCAGGACATGCTGGCCCTGGGACTCAGACACGACTCCAGAGTGCTGGGGAAACGGGAGGTTGCCACCTGGGAGTTAACATGGAGGGCAAGACAGCTACAAATCCTGTCGGCGAGCCCTGAGCCTGACATGCAGGGCTGAGTGTAAAAAAGAGGAGGTAGTTGTAAGCACCTCCCACCCACAGAGGGGTCAGAAGGAGGTGGTCCTGTGGGGACGGGGGCCTGGTCATGCCACACACCCCCAGAATCCCACCTGAGCGGAGATGTCGGCTCCTATCTCCTGTGAGCACCAAGGCGGGGGATGAAACCCCCATGGGCTAAAGCAACCCCCTCAGCACAAAGATGCAAAACCCAGAAATAGAGGACTCTAGAAAACTCAACACCTGCCTCAGGTAATTTCTACAGGTGATAAATAACCACAGCCTTCCAGACTTAGAAAATGTTCTACAAGAAACTACAGAAAACATCACACTGCGAGGTGAGTCTGAAAGCTGAGCAGCAGCAAGGCTGCCACAGCGCTGGGGACACAGGACGGCCCACAGAGGAGGAGTGCCGCTGCCATTGCTGCAGACAGCAGGGCTTCCGCCAGGAGATGAGGCTTTATCAGAATTCATAAGAAAACAAGAGCAACCTAGGAAGATACTGGAGAAAAATTTATCACCAAGACAATCCCAGTGCACTACCACTGACAGGTTCATCTTAAAGAGAAAACATAGGAAAACAGGAACTTTCAAAAGAAGAAAAAAGAGTCAGTGACTTGCCCAAGGGAAATCAGCTATTAACACGGGCTATGAAGTGACAGGGCCTGTGGCACTGGAACCAGGTCCAGAAACAAGCCCCAGAGCACACGGAGCCACACTCTCCCCAATCAGGGGGGACGGCACATTGCCCAGTGGATACTGGTGAGACGACCACATGTCCATTCACTGGAAAAGCAATTCCAGATGGACTGTAGAGCTGTATTGTTTTTGAAAAATTATAAAAGTACTTGAAAAACACAGGACAATGTTTTCATAATCTTGCAACGGGACAGGTATTCCTAAACAAAAACCAGAATCCAGAAGTCATAAAGGAAGAGTTCATTCATAAAAATTTAGAGATTTGCAACTCAAAAGACACCATCTTAAAATGGAAAAGTGACACATGGAATAAAAAGAAAAACCTGTCCCCACAGAATGAAAGATGAGCACACAGGTCCTGCTTGACGGGAAATCAGCATGTATGTCATAAAGGCAATGAGTGTCCCGAGACGGGAGGCAGATACTTCCTGACAGGCAAAGGAGGGGCTCAGCCGCGGGCTCCTACCCACTGATGCCCAGGGGCCCCACCTGTCAGACACAGCTAAGAACGGTACAAGGCCCGGTGGGGGGAGGGGGAGGAGAGACTCAGAAATGGTACCAGCTCTGTCCAGGACAGCAGAAGCCTTGCTGTGTGCTGGAAGGGAACAGTGACATACCCACCCACCCACATCCTGGGGACAGGACACCCTCTGAGTGGCACAGCAGCCACTGAAGGTGAAGAGTCCTAAGAACCCTGCTTGGGCAAACGGACAGTAATGACAGCTGGATACAGCAGAGGGACGAGACAGAGGGCCTGGGACAAGTGAGCCTGGGGCTAGAGGCTACACTGGGCTGGCTTCTGCTCTGGGGTCCAGAGAGTGAAGAAAAGGCATAGACATTACGTCTGGGAACTGTTTGCTGGGGCCACTGGAGAGGGGCACCCCACAATCAGGACAAGCTGGAGGAACAGGATGCCACCAGGGCACAGGGAGTCAGCCCTGTGCACCTCTGCAGGCTGAGTCCAGGGGTCTGAGTCATCTCCATCCCAGCCGGTGACCACCTGCACTGCTCACCTGCAGGCCAGAGGCGCCACCTCTTCTCTTAGAAGCACACCTTGCTGGCCCTGAACAAGCCCCATTTGCTCATGTACCTTGTCCCACCCAGGCCAGGGCCTCCAGGCAGCCTGATGCCCAGGGCTCAGGAAGAAAGTGGCTGCACGGCCCCAGCCCTTGCCCCCACTCCCACCCAGGGCTGCCCCAGGTCACTAACACTTCTTAGGTACAGATGGCTGGAAAGGACCTGTTGCCCTGCCACCTGGGGCTGTGCTGGGAGCAGGACCTGGTCTGGGGGTGGGGCACTGACCTCCAGGGCTGAGGTGGTATTGGTGTCAAAGCCGTCACAGACCAGCACAGTCAGCGCATCACCCACGCTGCGTAGCAGCTGCACGGCCTCGCTGTGTGTCAGGCCCAGCAGGCTCTGCTGGTTCACTTCCAGTAGCCGCAGCCCCACACGCAGCCGGCCGTCACGCCCAGCTGCCCCCGTGGGACTCACCTGTGGGAAGACCCAGTATGAGCAAGGCCAAGCTGCTGAGGAGGCCCGTGGGGGTGGGGGGCTCAGGGCCAGCGCAGGCAGGGCCCTCACCTTGGAGATGAAGATGCCTTCATCGGTGGGGTCACAGGGGTTTCCTGCATGGCCCTTGGCACCCCCACGGATGCTGATGCCCAGCTTCTCCCCTGGGGCCTTCTGGATGCAGAGCTCCCGCATGCCTGGGGGTGGGGGGTCTCTCCGCACAAGCAGGGACAGCTCCAAGCAGGGCCGGAGCAAAGCACTGACCGCCTCCTGGTGTGTGGCCTCCCGCACGTCCTGCCCATTCACTGCCAGGATGCGGTCCCCAACCCGCAGGCCACTACGAGCAGCTAGACCCCGCGGGAGCACCTGTTTGGGAGGGGAAGAGGATAGTGTCTGGTGGGCTGGGGCTGCACTGACCCATGCCCGGGACTGTCCTCCTGGTACAGAGCTGCTCAGCTGGGCCCACTCTACCTTGGAGATGAACACACCAGGCTCCTGGACACCAAACGGGTGGCTGGAGTGGTCAGAGCCCCCGACAATGCTAAGCCCCAAAGGGCCCCCTGCTCTTGGCAGACAGACCTCCTGGGGACAAAAGCCAGGCCTCAGTCGGGCAAAGAAGGGGACACAAGGGAGGAGGGTGATGACTGGCACACTCCCCAGAGCACAGCAGGATCCTCAGGGTGGCAGTGGGCGGGTCCTGATGTGCAGGACAGCCTCTGTTCCCCTCTGCCCACAGGTGAATGGCATGGCCTTGCAGTATGTAGGGGTGTGTGGAGTGGCCCAGTGTGCCTGTGCAGACCTCTAATGGATACTGCAGAGTGGCTAACCTGGGTGCTAGTAAGGAAACCATGCTGGGGAATGTGGGAGACCACACCAAGCAGTCTGTATTCAAACCCCAGCCTCACAGGGCCCATGTGGAAAGGGCATATACCAAGGAGGCCATGGGGGTCCTGGAGAGTTGCAGCCCCATGCCTGGAGCTGAGTGGACACCTGGGTGAAGGTGATGTCTCACCTCCACTGGGTATGGCCCTTCCAATGCAGTAGCCAGCAGGCTAGGGGCCAGCCTGGGCAGTGTAGGCTCCCCGGGAGTGGCTACAGTGGGGGACAGGCCAGACTGTGGCATGGGGCTGGGAGGAAGAGGCGCCCCATTCTCGCGCTCCAACAGCAGGGCAATGGTCGGGGAAGCGGCAGTCAGCAGAGAGACAGCATGGTCATGCCGGGCTTCAGTCACGTCCACTCCGTTGATCTGTGAGGGTGCCCAGGATCAGGGAAGCCAAGGGCTGGGTGGGACAGAAGGCACCGGCCAGCCCCTGCTGACTCACCGAGAGGACACGGTCGCCAACCTGCAGTGTGCCTGCCCGGTGGGCAGCACCCCCCTCAGCAATGCGGGAGATGAAGATGCCCTGCAGGGAAGCAGGGAGCAGAACCACGGCCACTGGTGAGTCTGAGTGTGGACACCATGGGCAGCTCCAACTCCCGGCTCTAGGGTGCCCCTCCCGGGGCTGGGCCCCCATGCTTTACCCCATCGCCAGCCCGGTAGGGTGTAGAGCCTTTTCCACCAGCAATGCTAAAGCCTAGCCCCTTCTCACTGCGCACGAGGCAGGCCACGTGGCGCTGGCGGAGGGGTCCAGGGGTGTCCGGCTGGAGCAGGGGCAGGCGCACGGCCCCTCCCCGCCTCTCTCGGGGGCTATAGTCGTCTTCAGGTCGGAGAGGTGTGATGGTGACTGCGTTCTCGGGCTCCACCATGCGTTCCCGCCACACACGCATCTGCACAGCAGCACCAGCCCCCCGGAGCGCCTCCACGGCCTCGTGGTGCTCAGCATCCTGCAGTGCCACACCGTTCACCTGTGGGCAGAGGGGAACAGAGGCCATGCTGCGTATCGGGACCCGGCCACAGCCACCCTGACAGCCAAGCACTGCCACCTCCATGGACCAGGAGACTGAGGTCAGGGGCAAGGCGACCGAGCTTGGAGCATCCCATGGGCTGCTAGTGGGCGCTGTGCTCTTCTCCCCAGCCAAGTCCCAGAAACCCCTGCGTGCAGCCTGAGGGCCAGGACACAGGTTGGCCACAAGAGGCAGGCAGACACTTCTGCAGCCAGTCCGTACCTGTGGCCTCCTCTTGCCGCACCTGAGCCATCCAATGGAGAGCACCCGAGGTCATTAGGCTCCGAACTCCCACCCCTGCCCTGACCATCCAGGGAACAGGAGTTTCAATGCAAAGGTCAGGGCAAGGCCTTAGCCAGGGAATGTGACCATGCAACATCAGCAAACACCATCCTGGCCGGGGCCCCAGGCCTGCCCTCACATGGCCTCCTGGGAGCGCCCCACACCCCTGCACAGACTGGACAGCCCCTGCCCAGGAGGGGTCTGGTCACCTTCCTGGTCAGCCCCAGAAAAGCCCCTCCCAAACAGGCCTGTGCCCCTGGAGTAGCCAGGTCCCTCCCCTAGTGGCTTCCAGGGTCTCACTCTGGAGATGGGGTCTGAGCTTGGGGCCCTGCTGAGGCAGCTGAGCAGCCCAACAGTGGACCACATGCACCCCCCAGGGGCTTAGCCATGACTTGACGACTTACCTCGAGGAGCTTATCGCCCACTCGGACCCCAGCGCGGGCTGCAGGGCCCTCCTCAGACACCCGGGAGATGAAGATGCCCTGGAAAAATGGCAGAGCCTGGGCCCTTGGCCGCAGCCGTGAAAGGCCCAGGTACCCTAAGCAGGGAGATGGCGTGGGGAGGGGACAGTGGGCCCAGGCTCAGGCCACTGTGGGGTCCTAAGAGCCAGGCAGATGGAAGGTGCAAGTCCATCCTGGAGAAGGCCGCGAGGGGAACACAGACATGATGCCCTCTGGCTGCTCTCAGGCTTCACAGCCGCGTGAGAGTGTACCCATGGGCTGCCTTGGTTTTTCTAACCATCAGGTCCTTGAGACTGACCCCCATGTCCAGGAACGTCCAAAAATATGGGTGTTCTGACGGCTGGGGGCCCAAGGGCAAGTGATGTACCCAGAAAAAGTGAGCTGTGAAGTCCAAAGTGAGAAGAGGATGACAAAGAAGAGGTGGAGCTGAGGGAGGCAGGCAGGTAGGGCAGGGAAGGGCCCACGGGGGCCTGGACCCAGTAGCAGCTGCTCACCTCATCGTCCCCCTTATAGGGTGTGGAGCCCCTGCCCCCTGCGATGCTGATGCCCAAGCCCCCAGTCTGCCGCACAATGGTCAGGTTCAGCTAGGAACAGAATGGACACAACATGTCTGGGAGGGCCAGGACAGGTAGGGGGCTGCCTGGGTACCCAGCAGCAAGTGGCCAGAGCTGCCCATGGCCACCTGCAGCTCTTCCCTGAGCAGGTGCAATGGGTCCTGAGCCATGCCCACACAGATAGCACAGCACACAGCCAGCTAGAGAAGGGCTGGAGAGCCCAGCAGGCATTTGCTGCCACAGAACAGTGTGATCCCTCCAGGGCTTGCTGCCTCTGGGTGAAGGTCCTGAAGCCCCACTGCCTGGTCTCTGGACAGTGAGGGCTGATTCCAGTTCTCCAGACTAGCTGGCCTCAAGGCTCACAGAGCCACCAAAGGTGGGGAAATGGGAAAATCCCAGCACTGCCATTTGGCCCTACTGGGATGAGCTGCCCTGGGGCTGAGCTGTGCTTCCCCACTAGAGACCAGCAGGCCCCATGGGACTATGCCCCAGGACCGAGGTCTGTGGGGGCTACTGGGAACTCTTCTGGGAGGGGGTCTGCATTCAGGCGGTGAGGGTAGGGAGAGGCAAGAGCCTGCAGCCCAGGAAGCGAGGTTGACAGCGACCCAGGGCCAGAGCGTGAGCAGCAGTGAGCAGTACAGACCTCTTCCTCCTCAATGCGGGCAGGCTCTATCAGCAGATTATTGGCCTGGTCAAACGACACCCCCTGTTAGGACAGGACCAGCGAGGCATGCGGGTTAGCCACCGCCAGGGGCCACCACCACCACCTTGCCCAGCCCCCACCATAAGCAGAAAGGACAGAAGAAAGGCCACACCAAGCTCCCGCGGTGAGCGCTCCCCAGGACCTGGTGCCATCCCTGCATGGTGCCTCCTGTCCTGGAAGCTGTGCGGGGAGCACTCCAGGGCAGAGATGAGCCCAGGCCTGGCTGTGGTGCCATCATCCTGTTCTCCAGGTCAGGAAATAGTGAGGAGCAGGGAGTGTGGGCACCTGAGTGTGCCCCGTGAGCAGGCAAGAGCAAGCCTGAGGATCAGGGAGGGCCATGCTAGTGCCCTGTGGGTCTGCTGGAGCCTCCAGAGGGCCTGACAAGGCAGAACCCCAGGAAAAGGCAACAAGGCCAGCTGAGGGGCCTCAAGCCCAGAGTTGGTGCCCGATGCAGGGATGGTCCTGAGAGTCATTAGCCCCAGGCCCTGCACACCGTTGTTCCTGCTGAGCTGCCTAAGTCTGTAGACAGGTTAGGCAGATGCTGCCAGGTGCACGGCCTGATGCTGACACCAGGGCCTGGAGAAGCATGTCAGGGCACCACTGCCCATCACGGCGAACACACGCAGGCAGCCAGGGGCCAGTGGGCCCAGGCCTGACCTAAACGTGCCACAGCCCTAGTGCCCCATGAGGGCAGGAAAGCCTGTGTCAGGCGAGGGTGTGGATGGGACTCACCTTGACAGAGGGTGCAGAGGCCATGGCCTCCTCCTCATCCTCTTCCTCAGTGGTGGCCTCGCCCTCTTCTTCCTCAGCCTGCTCTTCTTCCTCCGCTTCCTCCACCCTGTCCTCTTCCTCCTCCTCTTCTTCCCGGGCCTGAGGGGCCCAGGACGTGTGGGGGCCATTGTGCCAGCCCCCAGGTGCTGCGGGACGTTCTCCGTCCAGCTGCTTCCCCTGCAGCAGGGCCACAACTGCTTCGGGCTGGGGCAGCCTGGCGACCTTGAAGTGCTTCTTGTAGTGTGGCGTGTCCTTACGGATGAGCCGCTGCCTCCCACCCGGTGGGGCCCAGGGTGCCTCCAGTCTTCCCTCCTCGCCGTCCCCATCATCTCCAGGCAGCAGTGTGTCCTCCGCAAAGTGCACTGTGGGCTACATGGCACAAAGGTGAGGGTGGGTGTGGCCCCGGCCCTGTCCACCCCCATCAGGGGTATCAGTCTGTATGGCCAAGTGTCCACATGGGCCCAGGGGAACGCTGCTGAACAGGGCTGGTGATAGAGGCTTTCAAAGGCTCCTTGTTGGACGACAAGGACTCAGGACAAGTGCCAGTGAGGGGCACACAGGGGCTCAGCTCTGAGAAGGCCAGGGGGACACGTGGCACCTAGATGGAGACACAGGGACCAGGGTCTGATGCTGAGGAACACCATGTGGTCAGAAGGGTCCAGGGTGGGGCAGTGGCACGCACAATTGGGGTGACCATGCAGCACAAGGCCCATCCTGCAGCACAGCCCCTACATGTCCACCATGGCCCAGTTGCCACCCACACTGAGACCAGTCCCAGCTGTGCACCTGCCCAGGAAAGTGCAGGGCACACAGGCCCGCCCCCTGGGCCAGGCCTCACCACAGCCAGCCTGCCCCTCCCCTGGTGTTGCTCACCTCCTCGTAGTCCTCTTCAGTGCTTTCCTCCTGGTCAGCCAGCATGGCCTCCTGGTGGCTCAGTCCTGGAAGCTCAGCCCCTGGGTTTGTGGGCTCACCCGTGGAGGCTGTGCTGACAGATGGCTGGGAGCCTCCGCTCAGGCCAGACTCGGTGCTCAGCCTCTTGCCCTATGGCAGGTGGTGGCATCAAGCTGCACAGAACTCGCCTCCATACACATCCTCCCTGAGCTTCCCACCGCCCCTGCCACAGCATAGTGACAAGCTTACCCTCTCATGGCCATTCCCTATCCCATCCCCAGTGGAACTGCCCAAGGCTGTGGGCACAGAGGGTCCCTAAGAAAGCCTCTTCCCAATAGTGCAAGAACGAGGACCATGCCAGTTCCCAGGAAAAGGCCTGCCCAACTTGAGCCCCTCCTCAGACAGGTAGGTGGCCCTGCATAGCCCAACATAGCCCCTGTCCGGCCCTGGCCATTGGCCCTGCTGCAATGCGGGGCAATGACGTTAGAAGCTTTTCAGAGATCAAACTCAGGTCTGCCCTGCTGCAACACCAAATCCTTCCTTAGCCAGCCACATAGGCTTCTGGGCCCTGGCCACAGGGCCAAACTGCTCTCCTTTGTGCCACCAGGGGTCGCCAACTGCCCCCCCCCAATATGAGCCCCCGCTGTCCTGAACCCCACAAGGGTACATTGTGTGTCCCAGCCCTGGCACTCCTCCCCAGCTCACCCTGCAGCTACCTGCCTGCTCCTGCAACCTCCCTGGCAGCCCATCCACTCCCCATTTCCTGTGCTACCCCAGCACCCCCTGCCCCATGCCCAGACGGCTGCCAGGCTCCCTGAGGGGGAGTAGGGCTCCAGGTTGCCAAGGCTTCTCGCTCACCTCCTCTGGGGGTGGGGGTGGGGGTGGCCCAGGCTCTGGCTTGCCAGGGCAGGCTTCGCTCCGACGCCCTTCGACACTCCTCTTCATCACCTTGAGCTCGCTGGGGTGAGGAGTGGCCCTGCGCTGTAGGCCCTGCATAGGGGACAAGGATGAGGGACAGAACAGGGTAGGGGTCAGGTGGGAGGGGTGCAGCTATGCCGCCCAAGTCCCCACCCTCCCATACCTGTTTCTCAGCAGCAGCCTCCTCGGCATCCTCGTCACCTGTGGGGGCCTCCAGGAACTGGATGACACTGACACGGCTTGGAAGGGTGTCGCTCCAGCTCTCAGAGGGGCTCCCCTGCTGCCCCAGGTCCTCTGCAGAAGGTGAGTGTCAGCGGCCCAGGTGGCCCCCTGGCCTCACCTGAACATGCCCACCCTGGTCAAGGCTGCCAGTCACCAGCAACCTACCAAGGCAGGGCAGGGGCTGCTGAGGCAGCAGGTAGCAGGTGAGCACCTTCTCGCCTGTCTGGGCATCATCCTCAGTCTGGAACCGGAGCATGGGCTGCGCCTGGTTCTCTGCCAACCACAGTGCCTTGAGGTTGAGGTGGGTGAGCGCAAACGGCAGACTCCGCAGCCTGGGGGGCCAGTGGGCACGGTCAGTGCGCGCCAGGGACATGCCAGGTCTGCAGGGGCCAGGCAAACACTCACCGGTTCCCAGCCACGTCTAGCACATGCAGCTCTGCTGTGTGGGCCAGCTCCGGAGGCAGGACAGCTAGGCGGTTGTCCCTCAAGGACAGCACACTGAGGGCCACACAGCCTCCAATCTCAGGTGGTAGCACTTCTAGGTGATTCCGGTCCACGTTGAGGTTGGTCAGCTTGGTCAGCTTCCCCAGAGAGTGGGGCAGGGCCTGGCCAGGGGAAGTCAGAGGTTGATAGAAGCCACCTGGGGTTGGGGGAGGGAGGGGAGAAGCCTGGGGGCAGATAAGAGGATGGACTCTGGGCCGGCTCCAGAGTCCCGAAAGCCCTTGAAATCTAAGAGCTGAAGCTGTGTCCATCCCTAAAGCACCTGTCAGGACACGATCCCTAATCCTGTTAGCCCTGGCTCTGTCCCAGTGCTTCTCTGGCTCTGACCTGCCGCGGCTGTGTCATGACCCTGACACCTCCAGCTGGCTTCTGCCTCTATTCACCCCTCAGTCTCTGGGCTCTGCCCGCTTAGGGATGACTGCCACCATTCCTGGGCCCCACAGGTAGGGCTCCCCTTCCCTCTCCTTGACAGGACACCTTCTATAAACACCTGCCTACAGAGAGGTCCTGGCTCCTCAACCTAGGGACAAAATCCTTACCACCCCCACCCTGTCTCCAGGGCCTCAGCTTTCCCTCCTCCCCTGACTCATCCTCTCTGAGTGCAAATCCACTCTCTTCCCTGCCTTCTCACCAGCGTCAGAAAAAACAGAGCCCAAGTCGTCCACACCAAATAGCAAAAATCCCTGCTCTGGGCCTGCCAGCCCTGCCAGCACATTTCCTCCCCTGTGCGCTTCCCGAGTGGGTCCCAGGAGCTAGGCTCCCACCAGCACCCTACAACGTGACCCCCAGCAGGTACCAAGCTAACACTTAAAGCACCGCCCTGCCAGGCCCCACCGTGAGCAGGTTCTCCGTGAGGATCAGCTCAGAGAGGTTCTCACAGTCCCCAATGGCCTCAGGTACCTCGCAGAGCCGGTTCTGGTCCACCTTCAGGATGGACAGCTGCTTTAGCTGACCTAGTGTCAGGAGACATGGCACTGTAGGCTAAATAGAGCCAAGGGCTCATTTGAGTGCCCAATCTCCCCCCGAGAAGCTGACAGACCCTCGGGGTAGCCACCGCCCACCCTGTGCCCCTCAACTGTCACCCCTCTTCTGAAGAACCCCAGGAACATCTGACCTGCCCCTCTTACCTTCTCTCTGCAAACCTAACCAGGCCCCACTAACCCATCTCCCTGAAGAAACACACTGGGCTCTCCAGCGGGCTTTACCCACCCATAGACACTGCCCTCTGGCAGGCTCGTGTCCATTCAGACCTTGGTCTGACTACCCCTCCTCAGGGGCCTGCCTCAAGGCTTTCCTCTAGCACCTTGGTCGACATCACACAGAGCCACCCAAAGAGGTTTCCAGGCAGGGGCCCAGCGGTGTGCGTCCCACCCCACAGCCCTCTGGGTCACTAACCGATGCCATCTGGCAGCCGCTGCAGCAGGTTCTGGGAAAGCAGCAGGTCAGTGAGCAGCACCAGCCCGCCCAGCTCTGCCGGCAGCGCTTCTAGCCGGTTCTCTGACACATCAAGGCACACCAGGCGCCGCAGGTTCCCCAGCTCCTGAGGGCAGGAGAGGATCAGAGAAGGGATGGGCAGCGGGCGGAAAGAGGCCTGGTCACTCTCACTCACCGGGGGCAGCACTGACAGCTGATTCCGGTCCAACCACAGCTCTCGAAGGTTGGGCAGAGCCCCTAGAGTGTCAGGCTACAAGAAGAGGCAAGGAGGGGGTGTTCAGTGGGGATGCTCCTGCTCTGCCTGGCCCAGATGGCCCACCTGGGGCTCTGCCCCCACCCCATCCCCAATCCCCCCGCCCCCACTCCCCGCACCAGCACTTCCAGATCATTGCCTCCCAGATCCAGCTGTTCCAGCTTGACCAGAAATGACAGGGACCTGCAGAGGACACAGAGCTGTAGTGTGGCCACGTGGCCAGGCCCCAGGCTTGCAGCTCCGCCCAGCACACTCACGCAGGCAGGGACTTAAGCAGGTTCTCCCGGAGTTCCAGGGTCACCAGGTTGGCGAGGCTGAAAGACAGACCAAGGACCAACATGAGAGCAAGGCAGGGGCAGGACCAACTCAAGCCTTCTCCCTGCCCATTTTACCCCCCAAAACACTCACTTGCCCACATCCCCAGGAAGTGCCTGCAGGGACACATCATTCAGGGCCAGGTGAGCCAAGCTGCGCAGCTGAGTAAAGCCATCAGGGAGCCTGCGCAGAAGGAAGCAAAGGACCTGACACACCCAGGCCAAGGCTGCAGGACTTCCACAGCCCGCTGCAGCCCCCTGCCATGCCTGCTACCCACCTAGAAAGGGGATTCCCGCTGAAGTCTGCAATCTCCAAAGCCTTGCAGAACTTAATACTCTCAGGTATTTCAGGGATGTCTGTAACAAATAACCACCCTAGAAATATGCTTGTAGCCTCCAGGAGGTCTACATACAGCCCCAACAGCTGTGCCCCAGGCTCCACCCCGCCTCCATTCAGGCTCCCACCATTCCGGGACACATCCAGCTCCACCAGCTGCATGAAGTTAGCCACCTCAGGAGGCAACCGCTGGATCTCGTTGTCACTCAGGCCCAACTTTCTCAGGTTCAGTAGCCGGAAGAAGGGCTGCAAGTAGGGGGCAGGGGAGAGAGGACAGGCTCTGTAGCACGGGTTCCTACAGAACCGAGAAGAGCTCCTGAACACACAGACTCAAAGTCACGGTCCCTGGGCCTCTGCCTGCTCCAGATCATACAAGGTCCTGGGATCCAGCTGTGATAATGCTGTTTGTAACTCAAGAAACACATAGCACACACACCTGCTCTACTCGACTCTGAACCTGGCCTCTTGTCACTGTTGCACTGGAGAAACTGCTTACTGGGACCAGAGTGGGCATTCCCTACCCTATGTCAACTCAAGACTCCATCCATGTTGGCTCCTGCTTCTTCACCCCAGCAAGGAGCCTGGCCTAAGCCCAAGATGAGGATTCAGCAAACAATCCTCAAATAACCAGTAACAGAAAAGGAAAGGTGCCACAGAAGCATGTGGTGAGATGTGCAGGAAGAAATATGGAACTTGCAGATGACCCTGGCAGACAAGCTATCAGCCAGGCCTGTGTAAGGTAATAGCTTCTGTGGTGCATAAAATCCTAGGTACTGGGACACTAGCACTTCACCTTCAGAAAAGGAAAACCAACTGACCAGGAATAACAAAAGTGCAAAGAAGCAAGCCTCACAGGGCTGGGCCCCTCACATGGCTGGACGCCTCCGTGGGCTCCCTGCACCACCCTGCACCCTAGAAGAGAGAGCAGCCCAGGGAGGCAGCCAGGGCAGCCCAGCAAGCAGCGTCCGCCAGCCACCACCTTTCGCCCTGATCTCTCCACCTTCACGAACCCTCACAGGTCTCACTCGGAGGCTCCTCCTCTGGGCTCAGTGACCACCCACGCCCCAAGCAGGCACCTGATGACCGCTGCCACCTGGTGCCAGCCCAGTCGTCTGGTGGAGGGTGGGGCTGGCCGGGGTGGGGCTCTGGCCAGTGGAAACTAGTAAGGCCGGCTGCAGGCTGCGTGGCTAGCAGGCAGACTGCCGATCTGGAAGCCGAGGGCCGGGCCGCGCCGTCGAGGCGCAGGTGCGGCGACCGCTCACCTTGGGCAGCTCGCGCAACTGGTTGGCGTCGAGGAGCAGCTCTTCCAGACTGCGGCTGTAGCGGTAGATCTCCTCGGGTACGGCCTGCAGCGAGCAGTGCCGCTTGTCCACCGACTCCACGTGCCGGTTGCAGCGCCACAGCGGGATGCACTTGAGCATGGTGCGGGCGGGCGTGCGGGCGCGGGCTCAGGCGGCCGCGCTCAGCGGGCTCGGGGCTGGGGGGCGGGGCTCGGCCCGCATGAGCGCCGGGCGGGGAGGGGCGCAGGCAGGGGGCGGGCCGCCGGGACGGGGCTGGGGGCCCGCGCGGGGGCCGGCGCTGGGCACGGCCGCGCTCGGAACGCTCAGACTGCGGGCCTGGGCGGGGGGCGCGGCCGAGCTGGCACTCAGGCTTTCAGGGCGAAGCGGGGGAGCAGCGGCGGCGTCTCGGCATCCCGCCTAGTCCCGCGTAGCTCGGCCTGCTCGCTCGTCCGCCCGGCCGCCCTCTACCGCAGCCGGAACCGCCACCGCTGCCCGCCGGACTGCCCCGCCGACAACTGCTCGGCCGCCGCGCAGCCCGCCGGGAAGCCGAGTCCCGCCCTCGCCGCCGGAACTGCAGGCCCCAGAAGGCCCCGCGGCGCTGATGCCACCGAGGACCCGTACCGGCCCCGCGCACAGCCTGCCGGGAAGCCCGGTTCCTGTCGCAAGCGCAAAGAACGATGGGAGCTGAAGTCGCGCCGGCCAGGCTTTCCGCACCCCCGTCCCAGAACTTGATGCCCACTTGCTTCCTCGCTAAAAGGCCGGCCCCCAGGGCTCGACTACAGCGCCTGCAGACTTTAGCGACCCTGCACGACCGGGCAGCCCTCTGCCAAGCACCTCCCGGTCCACCCTGTGCCGACCAAGGTGGACAGGTCCCCACCTAGTCCGCCCTCCACTCCCACCCGCCTCTGGGCCAGGCCACCAATGCAGGAACACCCGCCTCTGGGCCGCAAGACCAATGCCAGACATGGACGCTCAGAACCAGCAGCACCTGCAACTTTTATGCACACTACAGGCTGGGCTGGGCAGAGGGGCCGGGCCCCACAGTCACCCAGAGGAAACAAGGGGTCAATGCAAGTCCAGGGAACAGGGCCAGGGTCACGCAGAAAGGTCACTGTTATCAAAACGCTCCTGGTCATACACTTCGGCCACCACCTTGCGGCCAGCAAACCAGCGCCCATTGAGGGCCTGGATGGCCTTGTGAGTCTCTGAGGCCATGGAAAACTCCACAAAGATTTTAACGATGATTTCTGCATCCTCCTCCTCGCCTTGTTTCTCTTGGTAAATGATGACTCGGTTGACTGCACCAAACTTGCCACACTCCTCTGTCACTTCCCCTTCCAGGTCGTCATCAATGTCCTTGGGGTCTACCATGTTGCGAAGAACCATCACTGTAGACTGTGGTGAAGGGGGACAGCTGAGAGCCTTGGCCTGTCTGGACCACCCCAACACCCCACCGCACCAGGACCCAGCTGCCCACCTCCTGCTTGCGCAGCAGCTTCTGCATCACCATGTGGCGGGCACTGCTGCCAGAGATGCTCATGTGTTCCTGCTCACTCAGCATCTCTGGCCGCTCTGACTCAGGAAACAGCTCCTCCTCTTCCTTCTCCTTCTTGGGCTCCAAGAGACCCAGTGTTGGAGGACTGGCCAGGATAGGGTTCACCACTCCCACAGAGGGGATAGTGACCGGAATGGGAGGACGAGCTGGGGTCACACCTGCAGCAAAACCAACCAGGTCCAGCAGTCACTCCCCCCCCCAACCCCATGCTCCTGGTCCCCACAAAAGACAGAACTGGTCAGCCATGGTGCCAAGGCTGTCTTGAGCTCAGAGAGTAACACCTGGAGCAAGAGAGCCTAGAATCTGAAACCAGCTGAAGGCAGTGTGTCTGGAGATGACAAAGCAGAAAAAGAGGGGGCCAGGACCCATTTATATTCACCTGTGATGACTCCAGGTGCTTGGGCAGCCATGACGGCCTGGGGCAAAGCCCCTAGGGGCTGGGCGAGGGTCAGTGCTGGGGACACCAGTCCAGGTGTGGCCAGGGTACCCAGCACGGCTGCTCCAGCCACTGCTTCCTGCAAATCAAAAGGTTACAACACTGAGATCCTGGTATTGCTACTCAAGACAACTTAAAAAGCCAGTCCCAAAGGATCAAGAGTTCATCCACCCACTGTCAAGTCCACCAAGCCGCAGAGTCCTTACCTGAGCTGTAATCTTGGCTGTGGCTGCAGCTGCAGCCACAGCAGCAGCAGGTGGGAGACCTCCAGGCGTGGCAGGTGTAAGCAGAGGCATAGGGGGTGTGACAGCCTTGCCCACTCGTAAGTACTGACCACCCAAGTCAAATAGGTTCATGGAGGACACAGCATCTTGGGATGACTGGGCTTTCTCATACTCTGCAGGGTAAGAAGTAGCAGTGAGGATAGCGAGCCCCAGCACCAGAAGGGCCCCTCCCCTGCCTCAGTCACTCTAGGCTCACCAATGAAGCCATAGCCCTTGTGCTTGCCAGTAGTAGGATCCCGAGCCAGTGTGCAAGACTTGATCTTGCCGAAGGCTTCAAACACACTCTTAATGTCATCATCTGAGAGGTCCTGGTGCACGGAGGCCACGTAGATGCGGTTGAAAGCCCGTGCCTCCTCAGCCAGTTGGTCAATGATGGGCTGGGCCTGCCCAATGTTGCTGGGTCTGCCCACCTGAGGAAGAGGCAGGGATATGAGAGCTACTCATCAGTCCAGGCCCAGTCACATGCAGCTGCTACAGCAGGGCTGCTCTGCAGGTCTGCAGGGGACAGAGAAAGGCCCAAGACCTGGCTCCTTGCCCTCACCTTGATGTTTCTGCCCCCTAGCATCACCGAGTTCATCTGCTCCAAAGCCAGTTGTGCAGCTTCAGGGACCTCATACTCCACAAAAGCAAAGCCCTGAACACAAGGACACATTGTTAGGCTGGGAGAGCCCAGTGAGGGTGATGGACTCCAGGCAGGCACTGCTTACCTTGTGCTTCATGGTGACAGAGTCCCAGGACATGTCAATGCTTTTGATGGGGCCAAAGGGGGCAAAGGCCTGACGAATAGTGTCCTCTCCCAGCTCATAGTAGATGGAGCCCACATAGACCCGGCACATGATGGCCAGCGCCCGCTGCCGCTGAGCCGCCATCTGCAGCAGGATAGAAGGGGAGAGAACCACTGGCCAGTCAGGGGTGGCAGGAGGTTGGGCAGCCTATTCCCATCCTGGCCGGCCCACCCACCCAGCTCCGCTGTGGGAAGGACTCCCCACACAGCAGCAGGTGCAGGCTTGGCCCCTAATCAGGGCATGGGGGTCAGCAGAACCCTGCCCCAGAAAGAAAGGCCAGGCCTAGCAGCAGGACGCAGACACACCCAAGCCTGCCCAGGTTCCTGGTAGACTGCGACGGCAAAGCTGACAAGAGGTCCAGAGGCAGGGCTGTGTGCCCTCCCTCCAAGTCTACCCCCCACCCTGACCAGGTGTCCTGGATGGGCTGGGAGATCTTCCCACTGTCCCAGCCAAGTGCTACGAACGAAGAGGGAAGGAGGAGCCATCCAAGCTGGAGGAACCCACTGGTTTGGAGGCCAGAAGAGAGGAGGGCAGAAGACAGGGCAGCCACTGCCCAGAAGAGACCCCAGGGGAAGAGCTCAGGAGCCCAGCCAGGGGCTCCCTGGAAAGAGAAGGAGCAGCTGCTCATACAGGGCCAACTCAGGCCGGGGTTCAGTGCCATGTGCCCTCCTAGTCCCCTGAAACCTCTCACCAAAAAAGAGCTGCCTGTAGCCCATGCCACAGCCAAACAAGCTGGCCCAGGCGACACCTGTTGGCCTGGCCCCGGGGACATCCCCAAGTAGCAGAGACCCTAAAAGAAGCCCCAGTACTCACTGGAGCTGGAGTGAAGTTTAGGGCCTTGGTTATAAGCTTAGCCTTATGTGCTGAGGGACCTTCCCATGCCCTCTGGACAGTGTTCCCTCCCCTGCCAGCTCACAGGAGAGATATGCCACATAGGGGGATTCTAGAGCCAAATGCAATGGGACACAGGGAGACCATGGGTCCAGGGCTGGTGAGGCAGATGGGGGCTGAACCCAGGGCCCTGGCCCTTGCCACCTCACAAAGGTCCCAGAAGCCAGAGACCAGCTTCCTTCTTAACAGTGGCCAGCCTACAACAGACCAATCCTCCCCCAGCTTGAAGAGGGGCCTAAAGATGAGGCCCACATCTCCCCCCAATATGGAACTCAAGGTGGGCTATCTATCTTCCCTCAAACTAAGAATTCCTTGAAAATGAAGACTCCCCACCATACAGGCTCCCTGCACAGACCAAGGACCCTCAGAGTGGAGCCACAAGCCCTCTCACAGCAGGCTCTACAAATGGGAAACCAGATCTGTCCCTCAGGTCTGAGTTCCCCCAAGACAGGGCCACAGCTACTCCTCAATATGGGGTTCCTCAACCACAAGTGGGCAGACGGCTCTCTCCTGACTTGCCTCCTTACAACCCAGGGCTTCCCAGAGGGTCGATGGCTCCCTTCCAGACACACTTTCCAAAAAGACAGTAGGTGTGTCCCCATAATAGCAGCATGCCAAGAGTGGCTCTGCTGAGGAGAGGCCTCCAGAGAAAGGGCATCTTCCCTCAGGCTCCTCCAAATGGAGCCTGGCCGCCTCCTCAGCCTGCCTCTGGGGGAGGGAGGGCATCTCCTTCCCAACTCCTCTGCCCACAGCAGCCAGGGCACAGCCAATGGACTCTGCCTCCTCCTCCCTGGCTGCGTGGCCTGACCCTTGCTAAAGGCCAGGCCAGAGGCCCAAGCCCTCACCCTTCCCTCTCTCGCTTCCTGGTGTCCCCCCAGCCCCCCTCCCATCCACCCATCCATCCTCCCTCCAGGGTCTGATGGGGCCATGAGTTAGGACCCCTCTCTCCTCAGGGGCCTAACCCCAACCCAAGAGCCCAGGCAGCCTGGAGACTGACGGAGCTGGAGGCCCGTGGGTGAACCCCGTGCGTGCAGGTGGCATGGGCTCAGACGGGCCTGGTGCTGGCAGTGCCCCGCCCTGGCCGGCTGCCCTCCGCAGTTACCTGGCCGGTTAGTTTTAAGGCGGGCCCTCAGAGCAGATGGAGGCCTCCCCAGGGGCGGTCCCGGGGTGGGTGCCCACACCACTGGCCCCGCCATGCCTGGCGCTCTGCTGCGCTCGTCCAGAGCTGGCGGGCAGGGCCGGCTAGGGGAGCAAGGTCCCCAGAGCGTGGGCTGCACTGCCCCCCTCTAGCCCTGACTAAGGACATGAGCCCCGGAAGAAGTGAGCATTTCTATTGACCGATTGCAAAGGTGAGAGAGGATCTCCAAAGCCCATTGTCACTGCTGCCATCTGAAAGACAGTAAAGACAGAGTTCAGTCTGTTGGAGCCGAGCAGTCTCCCGCTCTTGTCAACACCTCACGCAGACAGCAGCAAGGCCCGGAGTCCCCGCCCTGCCAGGGAGGCCCGCCTGCCTTCCCACACTGCCGGCTGACTGGCCACCAGCACCTGCCCAGGGGGGCCTCAGAGCCCCAGGTGCCCTGCCCTGCAGCTGGGTCAGCTGGGGCAGAAGGAAGGGGGGAGGGAGATGGGAGGGAGGAGGGAGGAGGAGAAGGAAGAGGAGAAGGAGGAGGAGGGACTATGGAGCACAGTGAACAGCCAGGGAAGCTCCTGGCATCATGACTATCTGAGGGCTGGGGCATGAGAGGCTCAAGGCCCAGGAACCTGCTGGCCTCACACTGGCCCCTTCTCATACAGACAGTGTAGCCTCTGGCCACAAGGCTAGAGCAGGGCCCAGTGGAGGCGTCCCCTGACCGTCTCCTCAGTCCTGGGCCCCAGGCCAGGTGGTCTGGACTAACTGCAGGGCTGGGGACCTAACCAGTATTATCTGAGGCCATAAGGGCACAGAGGAACATGCCCTACCCATGGCCACCATCAGCTGCATATGGGGGATGGGAGGTGCGGAGGAGGCACCAGTGTGAAGACCAAGAAGGGGAGGGGCAGAGCCACAGAGAAGGGGCAGGGATGGGCCGTCGTAGGCCTTTAAGGCTCTAGCAAACAGCAGCTGGGAAAGGCTGGGCCTCTCGTGCCTCAGGGAGGACCCTGAGGGTCCCAAGAATGAATCCTTGAGAATGTGAGAACCATAACACCTGGGGACAGCCACAGGCACAAGAGGAGAAGGACGAGGTGGTAGCAGTGGCAGGAGGCGGGTGGCGGCTCACCTGTAGGTTGGTGAGCTGCTGCTGCTGGTGTGCGATGGTCTGCTTCACCAGCACGCTCTTGATGCTCTGCTCCATGGCGTACTTCTTGGCCTATAAGAGATGGCGGTGAGAAGCGCTGGAGGCCCGAACTGCTGGAAACATACCTTCCCCTACCCCTCCCTGGGCCCAGGTTGACCAGCCTCTGCTGCAGCACCCCAGGAGGTGCGCTCTCACCTTCTGGAGGGCCTCCTGCTGCTCGGGCGTCAGGGGAGGCAGCCCCAGCTTGGCGGCTGTGCTCTGCCCGTTCTCCATTTTGATGGAGTCTGTGCCCTGGTGGGGGGAGCAGGGAATCATTAAGCAGCCTAAGTCCTCCCTCATATGGCCCAGAAACCCCACCCCACCTGTCTCCCCCACAGCTGCACATGGTCTCCCTTCTCAGGGAGAGGCAGGGCTGGACTCTGGTCTGCCTTTTAGACAGTCCTGTCCCCAGCCCAGGCCTGTCTCCCCCAGGACCGGTGGGTAGGATACAAATGGAGGCAGGCAGATACCCTGGGGGCCTTGGGCCAACCTCAAACAGTTGTGAGGCCCAGGCCACAATGGCCTTCTCAGGAGCCACCAAAAGGCAGCAGGTAGCAGGAGAGAGGCCCAGCCCCAATCCCAGAGCCTCCAACCCGTGCCTTGCAAGCAAGATAGCCAGCCTTAGCTGTGCTTCTAGGCAGAGAGAGAAGGCTCCCTGGATGCCCTGGGGCTCCATGCTTCCAGGCTGCCTGCCTCTCTGGGTCTCTGCTGTGGATACAGGCTCAGTTTCCCTGAACTTCCACAGGTTCCCACCCCCACCCTTGCAGACACCACACACCTCCTGAAAACCAGGCTACTCTTCCAGGCCACACAAGCCCAACAGAGAGCTCTAGCCCACCCCCACCACATTCCTACCCAGGCTGTGCTCAGCCCACTGGGAGAAGCCAGGAGCAGCTAGCCACAGGGACAAACTAGACACCTAACAGCACCCTAACCAGGGAGGCCTGGGGACCAGGTAGTGCTGGGGCAGGGGTGGGGCCACGGTCACAGCTGGCCACAGACCCAAGCTGACGCTGCTAGTAGTACATTCATGCTCCCCTGATCTGCTTCTGTGCTTTTTGCAAAGGGAAGAACATAGCATGTGGCAGGAGAAGCCAGGCGGACAGAGTAGCACATGTGCTGTGGGCAGACCCAACTCGCCTGCCTGTCTGCCAGCTCTAAAAGGCCACCAGCCAGTCCCTTCCAGACTTCCAGAGGCAGCCTTGAGAGCAATGGCAGAGAACAGAGAAAGGCCCTTAGCACAGGAGCACTGAGTGAGGACAATGTACAGAGGCAGCAGGAAGGGGCTGGCTGACCCAAATCCTGAGAACTCCCACCCTGGCTGGCCCCAGTGCTGGTCTCTGGCAAGGACTCAAAGGGCAAGCGGCCCTAGAGGCGCCTCCCAGGCAACCAGGGTCCCAAGCAGGTCCCGAAGGTTGGTCAAAGGCCTGCTCTGGGTGGGACCAAATCCCCACTCTGGTTCCTCCTAGGCCTGTCCTCTCCACCCTCCCCAGCTGGCCACATGCCTGTTTCTCTATAGGGGGAAAAGAAGGCCCAGGAGCCAAAGGCTGGGACTCCAGAGCAGCTGTCACCATGGTAATCAATGCCAACCCCCTTTCCAGTCCCCTAGAAACTTTTCAATCTCCTCTTTGTCTTGGTGAACAAAAGGCCTTTCTCCTACCAACCAATAGCCAGCTGGACAGCCAGCCAAGGGCCAGGGAGCTTCAGTCCCCACCACTTCCCAGGGTCTAAGCTGCATACCATGTCCCCATCCACTTCTGTGAGTGCCTGGGGGCTGGCAATAGGAGGGCCTATCCCCTAGAGGCCCCCAAGGCACCTTGTTGAGCCCCAATGGGAAACTTCTGGAGGCAGACGCTGCCACGGAGAAGTACAAAGAACCTGGTTACCCAGGCACAAGGCCTGCTACACCTCCAGTAGGACCTGCTCCCAAGGTCTGGGCGTCTAGACAGGCCAAGGTCCGCCAGCATCCACGTGGGGACTAGAGCCAGGAAAAGATATAGAGAGCTAGTTCTAATCAGATCGGTGCTTTGACTTACACAGTTTTGTTGTTTATTTATATTAAAACAAACACCTGAAATGAAAATCTGTATCTCTGGTTCTTAATATTACATGTTCTAGAACAGTGAGACAACCTTCCACAAAACCCTGATAGCTAAGAGTGAATAATGGCCAAACTCCAGTCCTCAGCACCCCTGCCCTGCTCTGCCTGGTGATTGAAGCAGGGTGGATACAGAGAGGAAAGGCTGGCCTGGAGGCTGGGTGGGAGGGGCAGGACCGTGCAGGGCTTAGGCCAGGGTCCTGCGGGCAGCTGTCTGCCCAGAAAGCAGAAAAGGTCCCTTGGGTTCCTCCTGACCTGGCCCCCGGCCAGGCCTCTTTGGGCCAGGAATGCGTAGGCAGGCGGGCAGGCAGGCAGGCAGACAGGTGGGCCTGAGGGAGAGGAGGCTTAATTAAGGTCAGTACCTGTGGAGGTTTCCATTTGTCTCCTGCTGCCACCACTGCCGCTGCTGCCGCCGCCGCCGCCGCCGCTGGCTCGGACCCCCCTCCTTGTTGACCATTGACCTGCTGCGGGCAGGAAGGAGATGCTGTAAAGGATGGGTGCATAGCCCTCCCTTCCCAGCCCCTTTCCTCTTCCCAAACTGAGGACTGAGCTTCCTATGGAGAAGCAAAGGAGGTGGGACAGGGCACAGGAAGGGACCAGTTCCAGCTTGGCCCCTGGACATTCCCAACACTGTCCCAGCCCCCAATCTGCCAACACACCTGCAGCTGCCCAGGGCCTGAGCAAGAAGCAGCAGCAGATAATGGGTAGGCCCGACTGCAGTGAGAAGACAAGGAAGGGATGGGAAGAAAGAGTAGAGAACAGGCTGTGCTCCTGCTCCAAGACAGGGAAAGCCACCCGTTCCCGCAGGGAGCTGGAGGGCAAGGCAGTCAGCCAGCTGTCCCCCACCCCTCCTGAGGCAGCACACGGCTCAGCATCAGTTGCAGGTCCCTCCTGAAGACACCTCTGAGCAGCATGGCAAGGTGGGTGTCTGCCTGCTAAAAGGGCAGCTGAGGGCCTGGCCCTCTGCACTCCAGGAACCCACACCCAGAGGGGTACAAAAGGAACAGTGCCCACCATGGCCTTCCCTGGTGGCAGGGCAAAGATAGGTCACAAGCAGATGGATAGTTTTAGGGCACTTTTACCAAGTCTCCTCTTGGACAGAGGATTGGTAGAAGGGCCCTAAAACCTACCCCTCCCTATCAGAGGCTGCACAGTGGGGACCTAGGGCAGAATGCACTCGTCCTGCTCCCAGCTCAAGGCCAACACCTACAGATATCTAAGTACATGAGGAGACAGTTAGTATCCACCCTTGGACCCATGTGCATAGACAAAGCCAGCTAGGCTGGCCCCACCAGCTCGTGTCCCAAGTACCTTGACTCCCAGAGGAAGGACAGCAGTACAAGTCCAGCTTTGCCAGACAGAGAAGGAATGGGCAGGGACACTGAGGTCACTCTGCATGCAGCCAGCACAGCTGCACCCAGCTCAGCCCCACTGCGGCTTAGAAACTGTGCCTCAGTTTCGAAGTTTTAACCTACAGCCAGCACACCCACAGCAGAGGCTGCCTCTTGGTGCCCATGGCAAGAGGTCGCATCAAGACAAGCCAGGCACTTGTGCACAGGCAAATTCAGGGGCACTTTATTAACTTCCAGATCCCAAATTACTGCAGCCGACCAACATATGCGCCAGGACAATGTGGAGAGCAAGTCATGGCTCAGAAGACACTGTGTGGGAAAAGCCAGTCCCCTGGTGGACATTACACAGAACACCCCACACCATCCCCAGCATAAGGAAGTCCTCAGGGGCAGTGAGCCTGGGGTGCTTGCTGTGCTAACCAGACCCTAGAGGAATTGGTCATTTGGGATCCTAGCTAGTTATATGCCATCACTCTCTGGTGGCCCTCAGCACCAGGCATCATGGCTCTGTCACACTTTACCAGCTAGAGCCAAAGCAGTACTTCCCAATGGAAGACAAAAGAGTAACTTGCGGCTGTCCACATGATGTCTCTCTCCAGGCCTCAGGCTCCTTGGCTGTGAAGTGGGGTGATCTGTCTCCCAGAGCTGCCACAAAGATACAGTGAACACCCTCTGTAAAGTACTTACGCAGCCCCTGCACATGGAAAGCATGCCCCAAGTTCTATACTACTAAGCACATCCAGCATCAGACCCCCAGCGCAGGGCTAGTTGCAGGAGCTGTCTCCTCTCTGCTTAGCTCCCTAGGTGCTGCATACTGCTTAACTGTGTGGCAGAGCTCTGCTGGGCAATGCAGATGCAGTGAGAACAAAAGGGGAAAGACACCTCTCTTGGGAGCCTCACCAGCAGCAGACAAAGAATATGCCACTCAGCACCTGGGACGACTTCTGTAGGCAAAAGAGCTAAGAAGACAACAAAACGTAGGATGCAAAAAAAGTGACTATGAGGCATACAAGGTCATGGCTGCCAAGGAGGGCCTGTGAGGTGACACTGCGTGCTGGACCCACAGGAAAAAGTGACTGCATCCAAGGGGAGGGGAGCAGGTCCCAATGCTCTTGCCTAAAGAAATCCAAGGCGGCAGCTGTAAGTGGGAGCTAGTCAGGCTGTCAGAGAAAAGAGGAACGGAGCAATGAGTCCAAGTGGACCAGGGTGGACAAGAGCACCCCTGCAGCCACTAGGCAGGAAGCACACCTGTCCCAGAGGCGGCATTTCTGCACCCTCTCCCACCTCCCCACCAGACCACGGTCAGCCAAGGTCAGCTGCTCCATCCCAGCCCTGGCATAGGGCCAGAGCAGTATGACATGGGTGCAGCCTCACTCCTGACTCAACCACAATGGTGGGGGGTCAGGCTACCCTTCTAGAAGTCTTTCCACTCAAAAAAGGATCAGACCACACTCGTAGAACCTGCTGCAGCAAACCTGAACCTTGACAATCAAAACATATGTACTGACCTCAAGAGACTCTGAGGTGGCAACCAACACCTCTACTGAACACCTTTGCTTCAAGGGTCAGACTTATTGCCATGTCCACCTCAGCAATGAAACCAGCTATCTGGGCCAGGAGACGTGACTCACACCTTTAATCCCAGCACTCTGGGAGGCTGAGGCTGGTGGATTGCTGAGCTCACAGGTTCGATACCAGCCTGAGCAAGTATAAACACTCCGTCTCTAAAAAAAATAGCCAGGCACTGTGGTGAGCGTCTATAGTCCCAGCTACTCGGAAGGCTGAGACAAGAAAATCACTTGAGCCCAAGACTTTGAGATTACTGTGAGCTATGATGCCAGGGCACTTTACTGAGGGCAACGAAGTAAGACTCTTGTTTCAAAAAAAAAAAAAAAAAGAAAGAAATCAGATGTCTGCCACTGTGCCACCGCAGACCTGAGCCTCAATTTAGCCGCTATCCCCTGAGCACAGGGCACTCTGCTTTGTGGGAGTGTAGAGAGATGAAGTGTCCAGTCCTTGTCTC
>CAUYON010028201.1:0-10468 GCA_963573935.1 Arctocebus calabarensis
TTTAGGAAACAATTCTACTACAACACAACATGGGAATAGAAGTAATTTAGTATGTTCAAACATTAAATGCAGGACTGGGACTCCGTATTGCCATTTACTATGTTTTGTATTACAGGATATAAAAACTAGCCCCCATCTATGGAATGTTAAGCTCACACCCAAGACAGTCAAAGCCTCCCATTAATTCAACACCCCACACTATTTTCTGGTTGTACCAAAAAATAAACAACCAGCCAATGATTTCACTTCTTAAAAAAAAGCATTTACACTTAAAAAATGGGATGAGGTGGGATTCCCTCCTTCTTAAAAATGTTTCTAGAGCTACTAAAAAACTTGCATTTACAAAATAGTTGATAAAAATATTCCTCTGGATTGTACAAGAAGGGAGACAGGGACCACTGATAAGACATGGGATATGATACTAATCAGACTTGGCTTCTTTCTCTCCTGCTTCGTCAGCGGTTGGATTCTGAAAATAAAAGGAAAATTATCAATCAAGTATTTTCTCATTGTTATCATTTTGAGATCTTTAGCACTTAACATAATGTAGGTCACATTTATGTATAATTCACTAGGTCTTCAAAAAGTCTATCCTCATTTGTGGATTCAGTATGTGCAAATTCATCTACTCTTGTTAAAATACTTTGGTAACCCCTAAATCAATACTCAATGTGGTACTGCCATGGTCATGTATATGTATACAAAGCAGTAGCAAAAAAAAAAAAGTTGAGTTGCCCCATATATACATTCCCATTGAGGTTATTCTGTCTTCTAAGCAAATGTCTTCTTTTTGATCTGTCTAGTGCTGCACATTTCACATCTTTGTGATTTTGGTGATCATCTTGCTCTTTAAAACGGACCTCAAGCACTGTCCAAACGCTACTTAGTGTTGCTAAGGGCAAAAAGGCTGTGATGTGCCATACAATGATGTTAACACATTAAATGAGGTATCTGTAAATGGAAACATACAAAACTAAGTCGTGTATTATCAGTTGATGAAAATATTGTGACAGGCTCATAGTAACTTAAACCTTGTTTCTCCCAGGTGCAATGGTTCAGTATTTGTGGCAACCTTATAGAAGACTATTAACTATGAATAAGGAGAATCAATTGTAATGGGATTACAACTTGGCAGTCAATAATGTGTGTGACCTTAATATCACAGTATTTGATGGGTTGTTAGAACTAGGAAGTAAAAAACTGACAAACTATGACTGTAAATTTCCTAATATAGGATTAGTTCATCACTTATGAATGTGATCCACAACTATCAAGTTTAAAAATACCCTAATTACTTATCTTTTAGGCTTAGCCAATACAACAAAATGAAGGATTGAAAAAAAAAATCAAAAGGCTTGGTTGTAGGCTCGGTGCCTGTAGCTCAAGCGGCTAAGGTGCCAGTCACATACACCAGAGCTAGCAGGTTCGAATCCAGCCCAGGTCTGCTCAACAATGACAACCGAAAAAATTTGAGAGGCCAGGAGTTCAAGATGAGTCAGGGCAACATGTTATGGCCCCACCTCTATAAAAACCTAATTTTTACAAATCAGCTAGGTGTGGCTACACAAGCCTGTAGTCCTAGCTATTCAGGAGGGTGAGGTGGGAGGATTAAGCCCAGCAATTTCAGGTTGCAGTGAGCTATGACTGTTGCACTCTTATACTTCAACCTGGGCCACACTGAAAGTTTACCATAACCTTGCGGTTTTTTTTATCTTTATAAAAAAGCTTCTAGGCTTTTAGGAGTGATGTTTACAACTAATTGATCACAAATAGTTTAGACTTCCTCTGCTTCTCCTCTACTCCCACTGCCTCCCTTAACCCAAAAAAAGCCTTTCTCCAATATCTTAAAAGAATGAAGACTTATGACACCACTCTTTTTATTTGTTTGATCTAGGTCATCAGTTAGTTCTGAATAAGTGTCTACTTTTAAGAAAAATACAGGAATGTTTTCTTGATTAGAAATCAAAGTGGGAAAAATATGCCTGGCACAGTGCAAATAACGGGAATGAACTTAAGAAGCCACTTACACATATACTGTCAATGAAATCTAAATCACAGAAAATGTATTTTTTTTTTGAGACACAAGTCTTTGTCACCCTAGGCATAGTGCTGTGGCATCACAGCAACCTCGAACTTTTGAGCTAACATCATTCTCTTGCCTCAGCGAGTAGCTGGGAGTCCAGGCATCCGCAACAACGCCTGGCTATTTTTTTTTTTTTTGAGACAGAGCCTCAAGCTATCACCCTAGATAGAGTACTGTGGCATCATAGCACATCCAATTCCTGGGCTCAAACGAGTCTCCTGCCTCTGCCTCCCAAGCAGCTGGGACTACAGGCGCCTGTCACAATGCCTGGCCATTTTTTGGTTGCAGCTATCATTACTGTTTGGCAGGCGAGGGCTGGATTTGAACCTGCCAGCTCAGGTATACCTGGCTGGTGCCTTAGCTGCTTGAACTACAGGCGCTGAGCCCACCTGGCTATTTTTAGAGGTGAGGTCTTGCTCTGGCTCAGGCTGGTCTTGAACTCCTGAGCTCAAGCCTCAGCCTCCCAGAGTGGGAGGGATTACAGGTGCGAGCCACTGTGCCTAGCCCTTATTCATAGAAACCTGTCCATTCACTTTGGGACACTGCATAAAACTCTGTTCAATAGTATAATAAAAGCTACAATTTTATCTGCCATATGAAAATACACAATTTACTGTCTCTGCTCAGAGTTGAAATCAGCAACACACACAAACACTTCTGACCTCCTCAGTTTTAGTTTCTCCGTTTTCTGCTGGTAAATCTTCTTTAGTTTCTTGGTTGGCCACTTCGGCCTGCTTTCCCTTTGCTCCTCTTTTCCCTTTTGGTTGCACTTTTTTGTCCGAAGATTTATCCCTGGCCGCTGCCTTTTTTGGCTTCGTTTCCACTTTCGCAGGAGCAGGTTTAGCTGACAACCGCGCCGACCTCCTCTTGGGCTCTTCCTTCCCCGCGCCTTCGGCCGAGCTGACCTTCCTCTTCGGCATCTTGGAGGCGGGCAAGGCGCGTGCCGGGTGCCTGCGGGCCGCAGCGCGCCGAGAGCCTTTACGAAGCTGCGCTGCCTGGCCGCTGCCGCTCCTCCCGCCGCCCAAGCTGTTTTGTTTAATTCTTAATAAACTGTTCACTTGTTAAAAAAAACTAAATGTAGAACTACCATATGATCTAGTAATCCTACTACTGGATTATTTATCCAAAAGAAAGGAAACCAGTGTATCAAAGAGATACCTATACCCCCATGTTTATTGCAGTCAAGATATAGAATCAACCTATGAATGAATAAAGAAAATGTGGCACACAAGGGCTATCCAGAAAGTATCCACCCATGTAATATGAAAAACAGTATTCACAATGCCTGGATACTTTCTGGACAGCCCTCGTATATACACACAATTGGGATCCCTGAGTAAACAAACTGAGCTGAGCCCTATGACTGCTTCAGTTTACTGCCTTAAAGAGTTTCCAAGCAGTGGTACAGGGAGGAGGGAAACCAGGAGGAACACAAGAGATTCCCTGAGCTTGAAGAAACAGAACTAAGAGTTTGAAGAAATCAAAGTTACTAAAGTTCATAGGACAAAGTACTGGAGAAGAGAGAACTACACAAAGAGAGAAGCAAGGAGAACTGCAAAATTTCCTCTTGAGTATTCAGCTAAGTACCAATCAGTTCATTGAGTGTGATGAGATAAAGACCCAAGGAACAAATCAACCATAGAGTCTTATGGGACCAACACCAGCACTCAAAAAGGGCTTGAAATATAGTCTATTCCCATTGGCCAAACTGAAAAACTTGGTAATTCATGAAGCATTGGGTAAAATATTCAGAATGGTTCTGCTCCAGTAGTGGGAAATAAACATCCTTTGACTAAATGTTGTTCTGGGTCCACCTAACGAATCTTAAGAGACTTGAAAGAAACATGCTGTTTCTAGTAACTTAAGTGCGTCCCAGAAAAAAGCTCAAGAATATTTTATAGGAATGTAAGAATATGCAGAACCAAATAAGGTAAAATTCAGTAGGTGGCATCCAATCAAAGATTATCAGGCTTGTAGAGAAAAAGAAAAATATAATGAGAAAAAATATTATATTATAATATATATAATATCATATATAATGATAATGAGGAGAAAAATCAATCAATTGAAACCAACCCAAAACTGATACAGATGCTAGAGTTAACTGATAAGAACATTAAAAGTTATAACTCTATTCCTTCTGTTCAAAAAGCAGAGATATAATAATTAAAACACAAAACAGAAATAAATGGGACTTCTGGAGCTGAAAATGAGAATGTTCTGACAAAGAAAATACATTGGATAGCATTAACATCAGATCAGGCTTGAAGAAGAGAAGATTAGTAACTTCAAAAAACAGAGCTATATATCGCTTCTCGGCCTTTTGGCTAAGATCAAGTGTAGCATCTGTTCTTATCAGTTTAAAAAACAGAGCTATAGGCCCAGCCATGGTGGTTCACGCCTGTAATAGGGGAGGCCAAGGCGGGATAATCCTTTGAGACCAGGACTTCAAGGCAACCCTGAGTAAAATAGTAAGACCTATCTCTACAAAAAATTAAAAAATTGCCAGGCATGGTGATGAGTGCTTATAGCCCCAGCTATTTGGAGGCTGAGGTGAGAGGATCACTTAAGCCCCGGAG
The DNA here is from genome assembly GCA_963573935.1 of Arctocebus calabarensis. Taxonomy (NCBI): domain Eukaryota; kingdom Metazoa; phylum Chordata; class Mammalia; order Primates; family Lorisidae; genus Arctocebus; species Arctocebus calabarensis. The sequence goes on from CAUYON010028201.1 coordinate 4,663, forward strand.
TTTGAGGCTACAATGAGCTATAATCGGGCAACTGCATGCACTTCAGCCCAGCTGAGTGAGGGAGACCCTAACTCTGGGAAAAAAAAAAAAAAAAAGATAATAACTATCCAAAATGAAACAGAAAAATAAAATTTGAATAAAGAGCATTGGGGAACTGTGGCAAAACTTCAAGTGGGCCAATATGAAGATTTATCTGGAAAGTATTCAGCCACGTAACATGAAAAACACTGGCTGGATATTTTCTGGGCAGCCCTCATATCTGCAATTATAATCCTTGGCTCAGGGGGTGGGTAGACAGAAATGAGGTCAGAAAAACTGAAGAAATAATAACTGATTATTTTTCAAGCCTGATAAGAATTAAAATCACACATCCTAAAACTCTATAAACTGTAAGGACAAGAAACATAAAGAAAAGTGTACCAAGAAATATAACTGAATAGCTCAAACTCAGTGATAGAAAAATGTTACAAGCAGTCAGAGAAAATAGGACACATAAATACACAAGAATAAAGATAAAAATGACAGTGACATTTTTGTTGAAAACAATGCAAGCAAGGGCAGCACCTATGACTCAAGAAGTAGAGCGCCAGCCCCATATGCCAGAGGTGGTGGGTTCAAATCCAACCCCGGCCAAAAACTGCAAAAAAACCCCCAAACAAACAAACAAACAAAAAACGATGCAAGCAAAAAGACAAAAGAACAACATCAAATACTAAAAGAAAGAAATCTGTCAAACTAGAATTCAAAAACAAAGGCAAAATAAAAATAAAACCTTTTCTAGACATAAAAACCTGTAAGAATTCAAAACCAGCAAATCTACACTAGAAGTGTTAAAGGAAGTCCTTAATCAGAAGAAAAATGATAATCAGATGAAAATATGGATCTATATCAAGGTTTCTTAACTTTGGCACTATTGATATTTTGAACCAGAAAATTCTTTTAACTAATTGTGGGGGGGCTGTCCTGTGTAGTAAGGCCTCAACCCACTAGATACCAGTGGCACTCCCCATCAATTCATGTAAATTAAAAAAGTTCCTGAATATTAACAAATGTCCCTAGAGCAAAATTACTCCTGATTTACACAAAGGAATGAAGATCATCAAAAGTGGTAACTACATCAGTAAATCTACACACTTTTTTCCTTATTACTTAAATCTTGTTCAAAGATAATTGGCTGCTTAAATGAAAATAATAACCAAGTGTTATGGGATTTATAACATACATATAAATAATACACTTGGCAACATAAAAACTATTTTATGGAAGGCAGAAATAGAAGTACACTATTGATTATTTATGAAGTAGGTATCACTTGAAGGTAAATGGTGATAAATTAAATATGTAAATCTACAGCAACAACCAACATAGCAAAGAATTAGCTAGGCATTGTGGCAGGTGCCCTGTAGTTCCAGCTACTCTGGAGGCTGAAGCAGAAGGATCACCTGAACCCAGGAGTTTTAAGTTGCTGTGAACGGGGCTAATGCCATCGCACTAGCCTGGGGCAACAGAGTGACATTCTTTCTCAAAAAAATAAAATAAAATGCCAAAGAATTATGATAATAAGCCAATAAAGTAGATAAAATGGAATCATAAAAATATTCAATCCAAAAGCAGAATAGAGGGAAAAAAAGAACCAAGGCAATACAAATAATAAAAAAAAACCTGCAAGATAATAGACTTAAACTTAACCATATCACTCACATTACATATACCACTTTAAGCATAAAATCATACTAAATATAAATGGGTGAACACCACAGTTAATAAGCAGACTGCCAGACTAGACTGAAAAAGAGCAAACCCAATTACATGTTGCTTGTAAGTAACTCACTTTAAACATAAAGATATAAGTAAGTTAAAAGCAAAGGATGAAAAAAGAGACCATGCTGATACTAACCAAACACCAAAGTAAACTTCAAAGCATTAAAAAGATCATTCCTCAATGATAAAGGAACCAAATAATTAAGAGGACATAACAGTCTTGACAGAATTTCAAAATTTAGGAAGCAAAAACAGAATGGCAAGGAGAAATAAAGCCATAATGGCCTAAGATTTCAATACTCTTTTCAGAGTAACTGATAAAATATGTTATGTAAAATCAAGGATATAAAAGACCTGAACAGCACTACTAATCAACTTTACCTAACTGATATCTGTGGTATACAGACTGGCCCACCCAAAGATGTCCATGTCCTAATCCTTAATATGTCACCTTAATATGTTACCAAAAGAGACTTGGCAAATGTGACCAAGAACCTTGGGAAGGGAAAATTATTCTAAATTACATGGGTGGGCCCAATGCAATCACAAGGGTCCTAGGATTCTAGGCTGGGGGAAGTGGCAAGAGAATCAGAGAAAGAAATATAAAGATAGAGGACAAGTCAGAGTCAGAGAAATACTTGAAGATGTCATAGTGCTGGCTTTAAAGATAGACAGGGACACAATCCAAAGAACATCCCAGCCTCTAGAAGCTAGAAAAGGCAAGGTAAAAGAGTACCTTTTAGAGCCTTCAGAGGAAGGCAGCCCTGACAACCCAATTTGGACTTTTGAGCTCCACCATATGATAGTAAATTTGTGTTATTTTAAGCCAACTAATCTTATGGTAACTTTATCAGCAGCACAATAAACTAATACATCTGTAGAACACTCTACCCAACAATAGCAAAATATACATTCTTCTCAGGTGTTCATTTATACTTACCAAGATGGATCATATTATTGGCAAAAGAAAAGTCTTAATATGTTGAAAAGGATTCAAGTTACACAAAGTATCTTCTCTGATTATAGACATGTTCATTCTCTTGATTGTAGTGATGGTTTCTTGAGTATATACATATGTCAAAATATATCAAATCATATACTTTAAATATATGCAGTTTATTGTCACAATATACCCCTCAGTAAATAAAAAAAAAAAAAGAATATCAAAAGTATTTGAGCTAAAAGTGGCAAGATTTAGACTATTTCTTTAGTAAGAAGATTGTTGTAGGATAAGAAGTAAGTAGAAGGGAAAGTCCAAGAAGAAAAAAAAGACTGATTAAAAGAGGGCTTGAGGTAGATTATGGGCCAATGGAGCAATTGTTACCTTTTTTGTCTAAGTTCTCAGTTATCATTTTTTCCTAAAACATTACCAGTTCATTTTTACTCCATTAAAAACCATTAATTATTCACAAATGACCTACAGAATAAAGCCGTCAACTTCTCATCCAAACATTCAAGGACTTTCACATTCTACCCTTACTCAACCATTTATTAATCACTTGCCAAAATAAACCATCTCCTTGGCTCGGCGCCTGTGGCTCAAGTGGCTAAGGCGCCAGCTATGTACACCTAAGCTAGTGGGTTCGAATCCAGCCCAGGCTCGCCAAACAACAATGTCGGCTGCAACCAAAAAATGGCCGGGCGTTGTGGCGGGTGCCTGTAGTCCCAGCTACTTGGGAGGTGGAGGCAGGAGACTGGCTCGAACCCAGGAATTGGAGGTTGCTGTGAGCTGTAAAGCCACAGCACTCTATCCAGGGTCACAGCTTGAGGCTCTGTCTCAAAAAAAAAAAACCATTTCCTCCAAATTTTTCTGAATCTTGTGTAATACCTACTAATTCTTACTTGTGACCTTCTGCTTATAATCTTCTCCTTACTTGTTTAAATATCAAATGTCACCAATCCTTTGAAAAGTAACACTAGTAACCCATCCTCCATGAAATTCTAGCCCCACCAGATCACATACATTTATTCTGTACTCTAATTTCTCTAGTACCCATTTCACCTTCTCTTATAACTGCCTGTTTTGTTTTTCAGCAGTCATCTTGGTCTATTAAAGTAAAAGATCAAGTTTTGAACTACTTTGCTCTTCCATCTCTGGAACATGAAGAAGTAAAGGGGTGAATGTATTACTTAAAGCTGGAGAGGCAGAGCTATAAATGAGATCATTGGGCAGATGAGAGCCCAGAATGAATTGCCAACATTGGTTTGAGGACAAAAATATTCCACTGCAAAAGAATGCACATTCTCATTGTAAGGAATAAAATGGCATTTCAGAAAATCCCAACTTACCTGAAAACTGGATGATGGGAGTAGAGTATGCTCCCCTTGGAGAAGGGCAGAGTTTGGAGAGGACAGATCTAGGAAAGGAAGAAGCAGCAGCCATAATCAATTCTGTCCAGTTTCGCTACTCCCAGCAAACCATAAAGCCCATTTACTTTTCTATTTGAAAACAATACAGACTATGCCACTTCCTTTACATTTCAGAATTTGAAAAAAAGATATTAGATAACTAGAAACTAGGCCACTATTTAAGATCTGCTTTAAGATTCAGTTTTCCTTGGGGTTGCAGCTCATCTCAGCAGGATTGTGGTGTGCTCTTCAACCTTCTCTCTTGGCTCAGCTCTAGCCGTTGGCTTACTTGCTAAACTTCTGTCCTTTAACTCTCCTTCTGGATGGGAGCCTCTGTGGAAAGCTGGCTCAAGTCGGCCATCTTACCTCCACTCCTAAGATTCAGTTTTGTCCACAGATACTTACAGTCATGTGGATCACACAACTAAACCTACATTCCTCATTAAGTAAATCAAAATATTTCTGCTGCCTTTTCTTTGCTACATATAAAATATGAAGAAATAATCATATTACTTTCCAAAAGTCTTCCTATGTCCTTTGAAAGCTTTGTTGTTAACGCAAATTAAATATCACACTGACATACTCTGTTTATATTACCCACCTAACAGAACATCTTAAATTATATAAACATAGTCAATGCTAATTGCTGGCAAGAATACAAAGCAGTGAGAACTTTTGCACAATTGCTGTGAGGGTTGGGTCAATTTATCAACCACTTAGGAAAGTATATACTAAGTTAACCATATCTCTACCCTTGATTCAGCAATTTCATTCCTGTGCATATGCCCATAGAAATGCTTATGTCTATTAAGAGACCTGAACAACAATGTTCATTGCAGGTTCATACATAGTATCACCAAACTGAAAACAACCCAAATGTCTTTCAACAGCAGAAGATATATTCGTATAATGAAATATTACTCTAAAATATCATAGCTACTAACATAACAACATGGATACATCTCATATGGTGTTGAGCAAAATAAGCCAGACACGAAGGAATGTGTATAGAATATGACTTCATATATATTAAGTTCAGAACCAGACCAAACTGATCTCAAACTGATCTCTCAGTGATGGACATTAGAATAGTGGTCACCTCTGGAGGGATTACTGACTGGGCAGAAACACAAGAGAGACTTGTAGGGCATTAGAAACATTACATATCTTGGTTACATGAGTATATAGTTGCACATGTATAAAAGTTCATCAAGATGTACACTGTTCACTTAATATTTGTGCACTTTACTGTAACATATAACTCAATAAACAAAATGAAAACAAACTTTACTCTTGGTGAGGTTTATTCAGAGTACTGGTTGATAGAAAAGCCTGATTCTAAGAACAACACCTCTGATAATTTATCATGCATAATTATGTTAAGTCCCTTGTTTTCTCTAGGCTTCAATTTCCTCATCTTTAAAAGTGTGGAGGCAAATGTCTCACAGATATACTTTTCAAAATGCTCTTAAGGAGGGCAGTGCCGGAGGCTCAAAGGAGTAGGGCACTGGCCCCATATACAGGAGGTGGCAGGTTCAAACCCAGCCCCAGCCAAAAAGAAAAATGCTCCTAAGGTGAAGTGATGGGGAAAACTAAATTCGGTGTATCATTTCCACAAAGAAATAGGCAAGAAGAATTTTCTCTTAAATGTATGCAGAGAGACCAGCAAGGGAAGATGTCTCTCTCTGTAAAACAT
>CAUYON010028202.1:0-20363 GCA_963573935.1 Arctocebus calabarensis
TCCCACCAGTAAACATACTGATCTGTGCCTCTTCCAGGACCCCTCAGGATTCTCCCAGTAAACATACTGATCTGCGCTTCTTCTAGGACCCCTTGGTACCCCCCCAGTAAACATACTGATCTGCGCCTCTTCCAGGACCCCTCAGGATCCCACCAGTAAACATACTGATCTGCGCCTCTTCCAGGACCCCTCGAGATCCCACCAGTAAACATACTGATCTGCGTCTCTTTTAGGATCCATCAGGATCCTGCCAGTAAACATATTGCTGAACTTGAAGTCTGATCTCTCCCCCTTCTTTTGGTCTTTATTTCAACATGATGACTTCTTCTGTTTTCCCCTGACCTTTCACTTCCCTGTGTTTTTAGGTTTCAAGTTCCTTAAAGGGTGTTCCCTTACAGGACATCATGCCACTGTAATGCTGTTTCTTTTATTTCATATTTTATACAATTTCCCTCTGACCTTTTCCTACTTCTGAACTAAACTATGCCAGAAAACATGGAATGGGGTTCAGGAAACCCTGGCTCTTGTGTTCAGTTCTTCTGTGAACTAACTTTCCATCTCATTTGGAAGATGGCGATAAGCCTGGGGATCTCTTTCACATCCTCCCAACTTGCCTGGCTTTGTGACTTCCTCCAAGAAATGCTTGCCAGTGACGATGTTAGGTAAAGAGACCCAAATCTATTTAGAGTTGGAGCTGGCAAGGTGAGTGCTGGGAAGGGACAGAAGGGTAAACGGACTAGGTCACAAAATCATCACAGAACTTGTGGGCCCAGGTTGGACATGGAGGCTAGAGAGACCAGAAAGAATGCAGAGGATTGAAAAAATAAAGCAGAAAAGACAAGAGAAGAAAAGAAAGAGAGGGAAAGGAGGGAGGGAAGGGAAGGTAGAAAGGAGGAACAGGGATGAAGGACATTCCTAATACCCAGCCTCGAGGGTCTCCGCCCCCCTTATGTCAGTTCTGCTGTGTGCTCGCCTGGATCAAGACCATGGAATACATTCTCACTCAGTTGCCCCAGGCGTTTCTGGAGTTCAACACTCTGGACAGGAGCCTATCTACCTCTATCCTTCTATACAGCCTCCATAGTAGCTAACAGATTGCATACTCAGACAAATTTTCTAATAACTGAGAAACAACCATTTTGAACTTTCGGTTTTCAGTTAGGGCTTTGCTAAGGTGGACTTTGTGGAGGTCATTGGAGGCGGTGGCTACTTGTGCTTTCTTAAGGCCTATATTCAAATGATTTAAACTGGATCTGAGAAATTTACCAAGTAAAGTTGAGAATGACATGGTCTTTTCAATGGAGACTTTCACCAAGAACCCAGTACTACTTTCATTTTCATGTCCTGCTACTTTCCTGTTAGTGTCTGTTTATAAAGCAATGATTTCTCTTCTTAATTGAGAAAAATGACTATTGTACAAGAGCGTTGATGGTTAGTGTCTGAGTTTCCAGTTTATGGGGAATACACGCTGCTGATGGCCAACATGGCATTGAAAGTTGGGATCGTCTCCAGTAGTCTGGGCTCCTGGGTTATGAACAGCAGGACCTGCTGATAACTCTGGGGCAGGAATGCTCAGAAACTATGTGCTATTTCACCCGTTTAAATCAGGTCCCGGCAGATCAGTTTTGTAATAATGAGACTGTGTTCTAACTGGCCACATGCCTGATACACAGGACACATTTCTCCTGGTAAAAGAGCTCAGCTTCTTCTTACAGTGATATTAGATTCCAAATACTTTTAAAAATTCTTTTCATTGTACCTTCTCTTTTTATTCACTTAGCATGTCTTAAGCTATTAACAATGTGTTCCAATCATAATGCCAAGCAAATATGATGCATAAATTTGGAGAATACAGCAAGAGCAAGTCGCTTACTTTTTCTTGTACTCAGTAAACGTGTTTTCTGAATAATCTTCACATAGTTCTTGTCCTTTGCCAATGAAAGAAGACAGTTCTTTCTCCAGTTGAGGGCCCTGTAAGAAAACAATAGCGTTTGTCTTGACATACTGTCCCAAAGGGTATTGAATCAGAATGAGGTGTGTTGTATCAGTATGAGTATGAGCTACACCAGGCATTGGCAAAGCTTCCCGCATAGGATGGAGGGTAATATTTCAGACTTTGCTATGTGGGGTCTCTGTTTTACCTACTCCACTCTGCACAGGTACAGTTGTAAATAACACATAAAAAATGAGAAGGGTATCACTAGGGTTTTGGCTAAGATCAAGTGAAACGAGAGTGGTTGTGTTCCAACGAAACTTTATGCATGAGCACTGAAATTTGAATTTCATGCAATCTTCACATGTCATGAAATATTAATCTTCTTTTGATATTTTCCCTCCCAACAATTAAAAAATGTAAGACCATTTTGCATTCTTAGCTTGAAGGCCATACACAAGTAGACAGTGAGCCAGGTTCAGCCCATGAACTGCAGGTTAAGTGGCTGATACATTCTAGCCCATTGTACCTTTGCCGTTAAACAGGCAGCAGGGTCTGCAAGATCACAACATTCGCCCAGGCTTTTCAGGGTCGACTCGAGCACTTTACTGAGGAATACTTCTGGAACATGAGTCCTTCTGCTTAGTTCAAATGTATATCTGGCAGGAAGGAGAAAAGAAGATGCTGTTAAGGTGTGTGTGTTCACGTTCTGGGAGGCGACATGTCTGTTGGAAACACAGGCCTCCCGGTTCCGCATCTGAAGTCAAAGGGAAAACAACCCCACATCCACAGGGTTTGGATTCAACAGTGTTTTGGTTGAAATACAATTATTAATATTTGCTTTGAAGCTACTTTGACTAGTTAACGCTGAATTAAATATTTGCATGACAACTATTAATGTATATTATGTAAAAGCTTGTCTATTTCAGATGAACTTGGAGCTATCCTTTGTGCCGTATAACATAGTCAACCCTTCATGAGCATGAGCTGGGCACTTTAAAGGATTTTCTGTGGAAATAGGTTTGTGTAAACCACTGTGTCTTAGCCCGTGCTACCTATGCGCTTATAAAAACCAAGAGTATTTAGAAAATTAAAGTGTCCGTCCTGTCTCGATTCTGCTGCCTGATGTTGCTAATCAATAGTCTAACCTCCGTTAGTCTCTCTGTGAAACATTTTCACACCATGGGTGTGTGTACGCTTACAGTGTGTGCAGCCCACTCTGTATTTATTGTAGCTCTTTCTTCAGTTAGATGAAATCAGAGAAAGGTTTGCCATTTCTTCCCGTTTAGTCTGTTTCTCATTTAGTGCAAAAGAGTAATCAATATGGCCAAGGAAAGTTACTCTGTCTGCTATTTTATTGGCATCAAATGTTTATTATCCAACAGTTTGGGATAGTTTAGGCTTTTGATTTGTGGCTTTGAACTAGACTAGAGTAAAACTTGTTAATAACACGGTAGCCATTCCTGGTGCCGTGATGTACTTTACAAGTGTAGCATTTTCATGTATAGAAAAATGTTTCCACATTCACTTTCACCTGCATTTCTACACACACTCCCCACTAGCAGCCTGTGTGCTAAGTAAGGCAGGTATTAACATTTTCAAATTAATAAGGAGCTGAGGTTCAGGAAGGCCGAGTCACTTCTCTTGGTGATGCATAGTAATCACAACAGGTAGAATTAGAAGCACTAAGCTTTTTCCATTTCCAAAAATCTTTGTACTAAAATCAATTGTTCTTCATTTAAAATAAATTGTGGAGTTTAAAAACATTCAGTAATTTAAAATATTAACAAAGGCTTAAACCCATTAAAAACAGAAAAGTACTCTGCCTATGTTTGAAGTAGGTGACAGCGTGGCTCCCCTCCATCTGACCACATTTCTCTCCGGATGAACCTAAAATGTAAACGCCTTCCACGCCACCTCCACTTACCGGTCCACGGCTCTGGTGTTCCCATGATCACACACCTCTCTACCCGTGGGCAGCTCCACATGCGGCAGCTTGGCTGGCTGTGCAGCCGGCATGAAGTAAGTGCACATGAAAATGTCCATGGGCATCTTTTCTTGACAACAGTCCCAAAACTTAGAATTCTTGGTGGATAAGTGGTCACAGATTTTGACCGTGTGTTCATGCAGCTACAGAAACAGAGAGTTTGTACATTGTTAGTTTTCTGGTCGGTCTATATAAAGACGGGGCTCATCAAGGAAAAGCTTTGGCATGTTGATAAAAGACAATGTGAGCACTCTTGGAAACTAAAACTGTGTAATATCTGGGGAGACCATTTGTCAGCATCTACTAAAAGATGTAAAAATGTACAATATAAGTGTTAAGAATTTATGGTCTCGAAATAATTATAGGTTAACGGAAGCCTTTAAATACAAGGCTATTAAATGAGGCATCGCTTAAAATATTGAAAACCTAAGTACCAAGTATTAACAATGGATCAGTTAATAAAAATACAGTGTATCTAGCTATGTACATAGAATGCGTGCAACAGAAGTGTGCAAGAGACTCCTATTTACCCACTGTATATTATTATAAAAAATACCCATGAACACAGATAAAAGGACTGATAAGATCTCAAGGACTGATCTTCATTTAATGCAATTATTCAAATTTGCATCTACTTGAAAGAATTGTGCAAATTTAATACACTAAAAAATTGAGATGACTATTGAATTACAAGAAGCATAACAAAGGCTTTAGTAACCTGCAATAGCATAATGGTTGCAGTGCTGATAGAGCTTTATGCGATAACTTTAACAGTTTTATCTGTACTACCCATACTATTGTGTCTTCAAAGTGTGGCCAGTGTGACTGAAATGTGAATTTTAAATCATATTCAATTTAAATTTACACTTCATTCTAATTCATTATAACTTAATGTAAACAGCTGTCAGTGGTTAATGGATACAGTGCTGGGCAGCGCAGATGTAGTGAGGCCCAGGGAACCAGGTAATCTCGTCCTCACATGGGGACTCAGCCATTTACTGGTTGTGTGGTCTCAGATTATCAGCCCTTGCTTATCCTCGGTTTCCTCATCTGTATAATGTTGTGAAGAACATATTTATATTTCAAAGGATACATGAGGGGGTTCCTTAGGAAGATGTAAAGCAGCTTAGGAGAGTGCCTGCCCTCAGCACCCATCAGTGCTTGGCATGCAGTGGTGACACGGTGATGGGGTCTGTGTTACCTCCTTGACCATGCAGTCCGGGAAGGTGGACAGGCAGCATTTGGAGAGGACATTGGTGATATCTTCAGCTAGTGGCAAGACATCCTCCAAATCAGCAGTGGGCACTTTTTGGGCTAATTTTATGAGATGGCTAAACAGTTAAAATGAATTTGTTAGTTTACCTGCATTTCAGCATTACTGGTTTCAGGATAAACACACAGCCTGGGGGAGTAAAATCAGTTTCAACCCTCTGGCCTTCTAGCTGCGTAGAACACATCTGACTCAAGGTCAATCGTGCCCACCAGATCTTTTCAAGACTTTAGTACTCAAAAGCAGCTTCTCTTCTGGCCAGGTCTATGGAGTTAAAGCAAACCCTTAAAATGTTAGATTTAACAAGCCAACAACAAGAACACTAAGCTCTATCTATTCACAAGGCCAATGCTATGTTTTCGTGGCCCTTCATAGTCTTATAAAAAATATTTTTATAAATACTTTTAGACATTATGAATGAAAGTCATGAAAGCCCTATTGCCTTACGTCACAGAGTTCATAAGCATTGGGGTTTTTACTGTAACCCTTAGGTATGTGGTAAGGTTACATGTGTGGGTGAGATTTTACCATGGTCCTCTCATGCCTGTGTTTGCTTTTGTCACTTACTATATCAAGAAAATCAGATCAGCAAATATTCTTTTTGCAGTTTTTGGCCAGGGCTGGGTTTGAACCCACCACTTCTGGCATATGGGGCCAGCGCTCTACTCCTTTGAGCCACAGGCACCACCCAGAAAATATTCTTTTCAAATTAATATCCTGAACATATGAAGAATATTAAATATTTTTAAAAACTATAGTGAGAACATGATATGAAACATATAGTCTCAACCATGTTAAGGCATACGGTTCCGTAGTGCTAAGCATAGTCATGTCACTGCACAACTAATCTCTAGAAATTTCTCATCTTGAAAAACTAAAATTCTATATCTGTGAGCACTGATTTACCCCCTCACCTTCCCTTGGCAACCATTTTCCATTAGCTATTTTTATTATTTTAGATACTTTATCTGAGTAAAATTACACAGTATTTGTCCTTTTATGAGAGGCTCATTTCACTTTGCATAATGTCCTCAAAGCTCATCTATTTTGTAGGATTTTCTTCTTCTTCTTTTTTTTTGAGTAGGGTCTTACAATGTTGCCCAGGTTAGTCTTAAACTCCTAGGTTCAAGGAATCCTTCCGCCTCAGCTTCCCAAATAGCTGGAACTACAGGCCTGTGCCACCACACTCAGCTGGACTTTCCTCATTTCCTGAGGCTACATAATACTCTACCGTGGGTACAGCCTCCATTTCCTTTTCCCCTTCACTACCCAGTGGACATATCTGGGTTGTGTTGAGCAATAGCCTCTTGGCTATTGTGAATAATGCTGTAATGAACATGAAGTGAAAATAAATATCTCTTTAATGAAGTGAAAATAAATATCTCTTTAAGATCCTGTTTCAGATTATTTTTCATATATACCTACAAGTAAAATGGCTGGATCATGTGGTAATTCTACTTTTAATTTTTTGGGCACTTCCATACTGTTTTCCATAATGGCTGCACTATTTTACATCCCCATCCACACTGCACAAGCATTTCAATATCTATGCATCCTTGCCAACATTTTCTATTTTCCGTACTTTTGATGGTAAACATCCTCAGGGTCTGTGGTGATGCCTCCCTGTGGTTTTGGTTTCTACTTCTCTTATGATCCATGGGGTTGAGCATCTGTTCATATGCCTGTTGGCCATTAGTATATTTTCTCTGAAGCATTGTTTATTCGAGTCATTAACCTGTTTTTAAATTGAGTCGTCTGAGCATTTTTATTATTAATTTATAGAAGTTATTTATGTATTCCCTTAACTTTTTTTTCAGATATATGATTTGAAGATATTTTCTTCCCTTCTTTAAGTGACTTTTTACTTCATTGATGGTATTGTTTTGTTTGATGTACAGAAGTTCGTAAATTTGAGATAGTCTCATTTGTCTGTTTTTCCCTCCGTTGTCCATGCTTGGTGTTCTACCCAAGAAATAATTCCCAAATCCAATACCCTAAACTTTCCCTCTATGTTTTCTTCTAAGAGTGTTATAATTTTAGGTCTTAACATACAGGTCTTCAATCCATTTTTGAGTTAATTTTTGTGTGTGGCAGATAGTAGATCCAATTTCATGCTTTTGACCAGTGTTTTAAAACTGTTTGTTGAAGAGGCTGCTTTTAACCCTGTGGTGTGTTTCGGCATCCTTGTAAAAATTATCCACTGTATGTACAAGACTTTATTTCTGGGCTCCTTATGGTCCTAGATAACTGCCTTCATGTCAGTACCAGATGGTCTTAATTACTGTTGCTTTGTAATATGTTTTAAACAGAAAATTTTAGGCCTTGAACTTTTTTTTTTTAAAGTTGTTTTAACTCTTCATGTTCCCTTAAGATTCCCTATGAATTTTAGGATTTGTTTTTGAAATATCTGAAAAAACTTGCCATTAAGATTTTAATAGGAATTGCGTTTGGCATAGATTGCTTTGGGTATTACAGACATTTTTAACAGTGTTAAGTCTGCAAAACTATAAGCATAGGATGTTTTTCTATTTATTTGTATCGTCTTTGATTTCTTTTAGCTATGTTTTATAGTTTTCATGAAATATTCTTTTATAATATAATTTTAATAATATATTGCATAGTAGCCAAGAGATAGAACCCAGACAAATGTCCATCAACAAATGAATGGAGCTTTTTTCTCTTCCTTCCCCCACGTGTCTCGTGTGTCTCTCTCTCCCCCCCTTCTCTCCCTTCTCTCTTTCTCTTCTCTTCCCCCGTTTCTCTCTCTCTCTCCTCCTCCTTAATGCTGCTCTACAGCTTCCCTGCTAATAAAGACCTTTTGTACAAAAACAAACAAACAAACAAACAAACAAAAAACCCAAATGAATGGATAAAGAAAATGTGGATATTCGTACAATAGAATATTATGTACCCTAAGAAAAAGAACCTTTTTGTGTGACTTGGGCCATTTTCTATTCTAGGGACATTTAGAAACTCTGATTTTATCTTATTTAAAAATTTTTGGTAGCTAAATGTTTATACCAAGTTCTAATTCTGTAATGTAAATTCTAAGACATCAATGTAAGTATAATGATTAAGCAATATATATGGTGTTTTATATTATAAATTCCTATGTTCTACTTGCTAAGCATATTATCTCAGTGTAAAAGGAGAACTAAGGGAAACAATAGAGAAAATGTCATTGACTGTTTGAGTAGTTCTAAGGGAGATTACATTTAAAATACTTGTGAAAGTGGTGGAATAGGCTAATCACCTATTGCCAGCAAGAAATAGGTTTTTTTCCAATCACCATTAGAGGGGGAAAAAGCTTGTGGTTCAGAGGAGAAGGAATTGAAGAGACTGTAAATAATGAAAAGAAAATCCTGGCAAGTTAAGATGTCTGAGGACTTAGGGGAGAATGCAACAGAATCCATCCCGGTTAGAACACAGAGTCAGCAGTGAATAGCAGACACACAGAACTGAAGAGAAGGCTGCAGGTGGTAGAAGCAGATGACTGATGAGGATGAATCATGACGGTCCAGGGAAGGACACTACACAGCACAAAGCTCCGTGTAAGAAGTGGGAATTCAGGAGGTTTCATCCCAAGAAACAGCTGGGCACGGCAAAAAAGGTCATGAACAAAAGATGACTTTTTTGCTTTTGTGTTTGTAATGTGACCATTGACAAGATATTTCTAATGGTCTACCAGGTCTCCCATATAATGAGTATGTGGAGAAGGTTGATTTAAAAGCAAATCTGACATTTCACACCATAGCCTTCTTATTATTCATGTTATGTGTAGAGAAAAGGAAAAAGAATTGGGACATATTTTTGATGATTATTGGAGCCTAAGACCTGCACCTTCTGTTATAAACGTCTTCTTAGAGAATTCTAGTGTTGTAGATAACAAGGCAGAACCAAATGTCTAGACACGGTAACGATGTTTAATTTTTACCTGCGCCTCGATTTCTCCTTCCCATAAGCAGCATATTGTGAGCAGAGTCTGTTCGACAAGGTGGTGAGAAGTGACAGAGGCTTTATCTGGAGTCTCTAGACAATAAGGGAGAGAATCTCATCATCAGATGGTCGAGATCCACTGAAAACTGCACATGGGGCAAACACCAGGCACTATTAGTTGTACGATTTCTTTCCTGATGAATAGACAACTGAACACCAACCAAAGGACTGTTTTGAATTTTCTTCCAGAGGTGATATGTTTATTTTCTCATTAACAGAATTCAAGGGAGGCATTTTAAAAACTTTTACTGGTGGCAAAATCTTAACTTCTTCCACTACTTAAAAGGAATGGCATTACAAGAAGAAAGAAAAGCAGAGTACAATCACATTGTAAGTAAAATGGAAACTACCTCTTTCAAGAAGCACATGGTTGGGCTTGGAGAGGTGCAGCAGGATCCCACCACAGAAATGTAGGTCTTCATGAAGCTGATCAGAAGCGGCAGAGGGGCTTCTCCGTAATTGCTGGAATATTCATACATAAATCTGTGGTGGAGAAAATAGGATTGGTTAAAAAATCACGAGGAAACAAATTTATTTTTTCTAAGTATTTCTGATGGGTAAAGAATACGTGCTCCCTTAGTTTATGGTTTTAATAGAGGAAGTTATATAATATTGGTCAATCAACATATTCGTTAAAATACAGGTTCTTCCCTACATTCCCATGTGGTCTACTTGAGAGGAGCGGCGTCTGCCCCTTTATTCACTGAGTATCTACCCAGATGCAACACCCCGCAGAGCTGCCCATTAACTGTGCTGCTGATTGAGCATTAGGATGATTGTAGCTACGATTAGATTTCCCCTTTCTTCTCTATCTCAGTTTATTCTAGATAATTGCTATAGATAGGTTTGATTATTTGTTGAAAGAAATCATTTTAATTTTAATTCTTAGGAACACATGTCCTTAGAAATCTAAAAAGGGACTGTGTAATTCTGGACAAAATCCTCTTTTAAAATGAATAGGAATGGGCAAGGCAACTAATTTTCATCAATTGTGACCACCTTGAATGACGTCACTTTTGATTTTTGTGTGTGTGTCATTTTTTCACCATAATACATGGATTTCCTCCACTTTTGTTCCTTTTACGATCTTTCAAGATTAAAGATTCAGAGAGTGATCAGAGTAGCCCCTCACGCCTGTTGAACGGGGATTGCAGCGCTACACGCTTACTTAGGGAGCAACGGGTCCTGTGCCCAGGAGGGGCGGGGAAACGCTCTTTGCTTTTTACTCGTTAGTGTTTAAAATGTGCACAGCCATAAAATTGCTTCTATCAGCTGTATGCACGGATCCCTAGCAGAAGGGAAATCATAAGAGGGGCTGTCGAATGTTTGAAAATATGTCATGGGGGTAGGGGATGCAAATGATTCTGCTTCAGAAGGAAAGACGCAGGACAAGTAGGCAGGAATAGATTATTGAGTAGGTAGGAGTTGATTCTGTGTCTGAGAAAGGAATTCACAAAACTCAGCCCGTTCCCACCCCTGGGAGTTGTCCCGGCCCTGGATTAGACGCCTCTGTGGCCTTAAAGCATATGGGATGCAGCTTACTGGTGAGCAAATTCGATCGGGTCTTTGCTGAAGGCCTCGCAGAGTTCGTCGTTGGCAGGCTCCACGTAGGTGGGGAACTCCTGCGGCGGGTGCTTGAGCGCCGCCATGCAGAGCTTGCGCTCCAGGCCCTGGCGCGCGCAGCACTCGGCGGTGCCCGGGTGCGCCGGGAACGGGGAGTCGCGCTCGCAGGACCGTGCCGACAGCTCCGACGTCTGCAAGGAGCGGAGTCAGGGGCGCGTCCCGGGCTGGGCCGCCCTGCGTGCAGCACCCGGGCGTCTAAAGGCTGTCACCGCTGACCCGTTGTCCCTGCCCAGGGCCTCGGTGACAGTCACAGGGAGACTAGGGTCTCATCTGCGTGATAAGGGACGCCTCAAGTATCCTCTTAATTAAGGGAGCCCTTAGGATTTGACTCTCTAGCCACGTTCGTCCCTGGGGATGTTAGCGTCTCCGAGGGGTGCTAGTGGTGGTTCGGGGCCGGTGTCCTTTGACCTGCTCCTCCTAAGCTTGTGGCTCTGACCCTGCTGCCTTCAGCCTTCTACCATGTTCCCTTCTCCTGATTCTGCTTTTGCATCAGAATCCCTCATAGAGTGCATAAAATTGAGAAAGGCTTGGGGGACATAGCCTAGAAATTCTGGTTGAGTAGGTCAAATATGGGACATCTGTATATCCCAAAGCCTCAAGATTCATTCTCAGTACAGCGTGGGCTGAAAATCAGGATGCACCTAATTGACCGCCCCCAGCACCCACCCACCCATACGCGTGGGCAGACCAGGCACCATCAAAGCAATTGTAGCAACAAAATGCTCTTTTTGGAAACCATTGATATTTGAAGTATAGATATAGAGTAGAAATAGTCATCTTGAAAAAAAATTACATTAGGATTTATATGGAAAAAGTATTTTGACATGACATTCTTCCCTTATTTTATAGGTTGTCATCTTTTTAAGGCAAAATTTCTAAACATCCTTCCAATCAGGGAAGGCAGGTGATGTGATGAATTAGTGAATTAGTTACATGAACCTGCTTCTTGTCCCTGCCAGACCTGACTTCCTTCACTGACTCAGACCATCTTTTTTAGCTTTATTTCTCTTTTCAGAAAATCGTTTCCTTTCTTTTCCTGGAAATCTTTCTGGTTTTCCTTTAAAAATTTAAAGAAAAAAAAGAGGCTGAAAAGTGCCAACACATTTAAAATCTGTTTTGAATAAACAGGAGAAAGAGGAAGGTGTCACACAAAAGATGCCAACGCCCTCTGTTTTCTTACATGCTGGGGTTGTAGACACAGATCAGTGGCAAATACAGTGTGTGTGACGTAAAATGGAAATAGCCCTTTCATGTCGACCACAGTTGCTAGTTTGATGTTTGCTTAGTTTAAGGTGGTGCAGAAGGTTGGAATAAGAGGTATTTATGAACGTGGTGGTAGGAGAAAGTGGTTATAAAGTTCTTATTTCACAATCCAAAGTGTATTTCAGTGATGGGATTAAACGCTAGATAAATCAATGGGAAGACTATTCACCATCTAGAATCTATTATAACCCGATCTCAGGAGTGTTGTGTTTGTGGGATAAGTGCTTCAGGCCTGAGCAGTGAGAATGAGTTTTTTGGAGAGGACTTTATTAAAATGTCACTTGCATCAGGCCCGCTGCTTGTGTCAGTAAATTACTGAGGCTCCCAAGATTTTGCCTTCTGTTAGTTACTGTCTAGATTTCAATCCCTGTTATTTCGGCATTTAAATTTATACATAAGTACCATAGGGACGACAGCCTAGAACTTGTACACATGTAGGGCAACTTTTGACCCCCAAATAATTTGAAACAACTCTAAATTTTCCTGGGGCAATTGGTACCTGTCCTGGCATGATGATAAAGGTTTGGGCAGGCTTCCAGGGTTAGAGTTGATATTTGAGAGGCTCAAGCTTGTAGTGATAAAAAACTCAGGTCTTAGGTCTGGATTTATAGGTTGTACTCACTTCTTACTACAAGATGTATTTAGTAAATCACTAAGTTACTTTAGGACCTAGTTATCTCCTTTGAATCTTGTAGGAATAATGGGTAAAATGGACTCATTATTTAGAAAAACCTGGGCTGTAAAAATAATAGGTTTGATATTGCCCCTAATCTAGGAGTAGGTGGAGTTGCTGTATATAATTTCACCAAGACATGACATACTTTGGCTGCCCTCTCCCGGCCAGTCACACGAGCGTACCCTGTTGTCGTAGCAGTCAGGGTCAGCCCCTTCCTTACAGCAGACTTCGGTCAGGATGACAACTTCCATCACGAGCTGTTTGATTTGTTCAAATGTGCCACTGGGAAATTTTCTGCTGTATTGGACTAGGGACCTGAAGGGGAAAGTAAGTCAATTTAATTAACTAGAATGGAAACGCTTTTTGCATGTTATGCTACACTGAAATATTAAATCTATATAATTGTTAAATGGAATATTGCACACATTGACTTCTTTACATGGCCAATGAAAGAACGAAGTCTAATTTAAAAGCATTTTGTTCTAGGCTGGTTTATCATGCAAAACCGTAGAAATTGGACTTGGGGCTGCCTCAGTCTGGTCTGGTCTGGTCTCTCTAAAGCCTCCCCAAAGCCACCTGCTCCCTATCCCACTGCCTTGGTTTGCCAGAGTCCTAGAAAGTACTCTTGCATTTTAATTTACTTTAGAAAACTTTACTTATTCTCTTTAACTCATTCATAAACTTATTGGTGACAAATTCTTAGACCACAGTAACTATACTCAGCTAGGATTTTGGGTTTCCCCCATTTGCCTGACATTGCTATCTACGTGACCCGTGGGCTGTCCTGCTAAAAGAGCAACGGTCAGTGTAACCCTGTGTACTGAATCCCAGTTTCCGCACACTCAGTTTTGTTCAAGGTTGATAGCTGTGAGAGCAATGGATACTGAACACTTACAGAGACCAGAACTCAGACTCTCCTAGTTGGGCGAGTTCCTTGCAGACTTTATCTTTCTCATAATCTCGGCCTAGGGTCAGAAATAGAAAAATCCATGTCTTTTCTTTTTTAATGAACATTACATTAAATGTGTGTGTAAAGTGGTCCTCCATGGGCTCTGTGGTGAAAGTAGCATTTTCTCAACGTCCATATTCAGTTTTCATTTTTCAGGCGTCTTTTTAGCTGTCTTTTCACAACAGACTACAGTGTTACGGCACGTTTCATGGCAGGATATCTGAATAGAGTAGGGAGCAAGGAGGAGAGTGGACTGACACTGGATGCAGTGGGGGACGTGGGTCAGCCTGGATCCCAGGGAGTGGGGGACGTGGGTCAGCCGGGATCCCAGTGAGTGGGGGACGTGGGTCAGCCGGGATCCCAGTGAATGGGGGACGTGGGTCAGCCGGGATCCCAGGGAGTGGGGGACGTGGGTCAGCCGGGATCCCAGGGAGTGGTGGACGTGGGTCAGCCGGGATCCCAGGGAGTGGGGGGCCCACATCTGCCGGGATCCCAGGGAGTGGGGTACACACGTCAGCCGGGATCCCAGGGAGTGGGGGACGCGTGTCAGGGGGATCCCAGGGAGTGGGGGACGTGCGTCAGCTGGGATCCCAGGGAGTGGGGGACGCGTGTTAGGGGGATCCCAGGGAGTGGGGTACACACGTCAGCTGGGATCCCAGGGAGTGGGGGACGTGTGTTAGGAGGATCCCGGGGAGTGGGGGATGCGTGTTGGGGGATCCCGGGGAGTGGGGTACACACATCAGCCGGGATCCCAGGGAGTGGGGGACGCGTGTTAGGGGGATCCCAGGGAGTGGGGGACGTACGTCAGCTGGGATCCCAGGGAGTGGGGGACACGTGTCAGGGGGATCCCAGGGAGTGGGGGGAGAGAGATCACCAAAGAATGCATTCAGAGAAAAAGTTGGCTTTGTCTGTCCCCAAAGCAGAAGACACACCAGCCCAGTGCTGCCCCCTGGATCCTTTCCTGCTGCGAGTGTCTCCTCTCTGTGTGTCAGCCCAGGGGTGCTGGATGCCGCCCAGAGAGTGGCCGGAAGAAGAGGAAGCAGGCAGAACAACAGGGAGGGACGTGCCGCCTGTCCACCTTCGCAGGCAGCGGGGCCCAGACAGGCTGAGCTGGGGAGCAGCTTCCAGTTTCAATGAATTAAAAAATTGTTGATTATTAAATACAACCAGGAATTCTCATGACTAACAGGAGGCGGTTGTTTTGTCGTTCTAAAGGACCAGAGAGCCTTTCTGTTATTTGAGAGGGATCAGAAAAATCTGACCAAATCTCCTCTTGAGTCCATCCAGACAATGGGGAAGAGCTCGTTCCTACAAGGGAGACGGCTCTCACCTGTGTCAGATGGGCACCGGGCGGTCGGTGCTGTCCTTCCCTGATCCACTGTTTATGCAGGTAAGACCCGGAAGCTTCCCAATAACTTGTGATCTTATATCTTCGGGAAAAGTGTAGGAAGTCTATAACTGACCTAGTCTCTGTTCTAAGTGGCTTTAACTTTTATTAATTTATCCTCCTGAGTTTGGAAGGGCATCTCGGGTGATACAAGGGTAACTGCAGCCACACGTTCTGCCCCCAGATGTCCTCACCCCTCTAACTGCTGAGTGGAGGGGTAAATGAACACGCGCCTGGCTGGACGTTTGTGTTTTATGGTGGGGAGTGAAGGTCGTAATACTTGGAGACAGACTGGGGGGGTATATTTTTCCTTTTAAATAAAGATTATCTTAGGATTTTTTATGATAAAAATTGCCTGTAGAGGAAGCACTTACCATGCATATTTTTCAGGTGGATCACCCCAAATACTGTGTATTTCTGAGGTGAGAAAAATCAGAATTGAGAATTGTGAGACAAAGACATCTTTGAGCAACACTTTGTAACAAGGGACCAACTCCAATACCATTAAAATCACGTGGAAAAGAGCCCCCATATCTGAATCTGATTAAAATCACGTGGAAAAGAGCCCCATATCTGAATCTGATTAAAAGAAGGAAAACAATGTTCAGCGTTAGATGACTTCTCATGTAAACAAACTGTGTAACTGCCCAAGCAGCACTTATGAATGAGCCCAACATTTATAAGAAAAAAAATAGAAAAAAGAAGTTGCCGGGAAGTAGGCCAGGGAGGCAGGGCTGATCAAACTGTCAGTGAGACACAAAGAGACCCTTCCTGTGTGGGACCCCTCATGTCTGAGAACCTTCACGGCTGGTCTGGTTTTGGACCTTATGGATTAGTTGACAAGGCTGCATACTGTGACAGGTTCAAGAGGTCAAAGCGAGGCAGAACATTTCTACCAATCATTAAAGGTTTTCTGCGGGATGCAGATTTGAACACGGAAGGGTGGAGGGCAGACCCATCCTCTTCTGCACGGAGCTGCGCTTCTGTGCTTCTGGGCACCCGCACACTCGTTTTATCTTGCTGCCAAAGGAGAGCTGGGAAAAATGGTTGGCAGTTATAAGACAATAGGTTTCAGTTCAATGTAAGAAAACTTTATAACTGTGGTTGATTAATAAAAGGAATGCCGGACGGCAGCCTTTTGAAGAAGTGAGTTGATTTTGTCACTGTGAATATTCAAATGAATTTAAATAATCATATTTATTAAAGATTTCCGAGTTTAGCACAAGATTGTATCCTTAAAGTTATCTTTAAGATCATTTGTCTGGGATTATAAATTAATCACTTTTAGAAATTTTAAGAGATTACATGCAATTTTCTCCCAAAGCTTACTGTGAAAACACATATAAAAAGATCTAGTGAAAACTTCTTTTTCCTTTTCTTTCCTTATAAATGTCAGGCTGATTTATAAAGTGCTGCTCTGGGCAGTTACACAGTTTGTTTACAAAGAGGACTCATCTAACCGTGAACGTTTTTTTTCCTTCTTTTTCCTTTGAATGGATGTGAGATAACTTTGTTTAATAAACTCTCCCCTAAATGAAGAGGTGATTTTTGTTAGTGCGTTTGTAGTGCCCATTCAAAAGTATGAAAAGTGAAATCCTATATTCAAATAGGGTATGTCTGCTGAACATTTTGACAAATACTTTGTTTCTAAGCTGGGTTCAGATTTCTTATTTCACCAAAAAAGGAAAGTTTCATTTCACATGTGTGTGTGTGCATGAGAAGGTAATATAAATGGACTCTATAAATTATTTATTGTTAAATGGATTTAACCAAATCAATGACTGTGATCGTGCACAGAAACTTTAGAATTCGTGGATGTTACAGATTGTAGAACAGAGAGAAGTGGGAATGAGATGGACTGTGTGAGGTTTAAAGTGGTTTCCAAGTCATTTCGTTGAAGCCTTCAGCTTTAGTTAGGAGAGGAAGCTCAAAGTGGAGAAAGCTGAGGACTAAAGTATGAAAATGGCCTGGATGGGAAGCTGCTCACGTGCCCTTGCAGATGGGCTACCCAAAATATACTGGTAAAAGAGAAATTCATTTATTAGAGTGACCAAAAAGAAGATATCAAGCTTACAAGTCCAAACCAAAGAATGTTAATCGTTTTCTCAATTTTCAAAAAACCAGTAGATAAACACCGAAGTAGCAACATGATTATTGCAAATTGGTTTCTAATTCCATGGTATTCTGCTTAATAAACATTTTTTTACACCAGCTGAGCTCATGCTGATTCACAGAGTTAAATCACATCTCAAATATATTATAAATCATATGCTCTGTTCGTTAATGTTCCATTTGGTTAAAAGAGAGTGATCTGGACTTTGATATGGTCCCTGTAAATATTGGCATAATCTTAGTGACTCTGGTGAAATCATTTTCAAATCGTGACCCCCTCGGTTCTAAATGTTTACAAATTTCATTAGCAGAAGTTTCGCTTTTTGCAATAGCATGTCCCGTTTTTTACCTATATCGCGAAATATTATGGTAAGTCATGTCCAATTCTGGACTTTTAAAAGCCAGCTTGCTTTGCTTTGGGGGAAATCTTTATTGTTTCATGCACCTTGTTTCAACAAGCTGGTAACACATGGTATTCACTCAAGTATGCAGTAAATGCCCGCCTTGCTCTGTGCCGGGTCCCGGGTCCCAGTACTGAATTACAACACTCAGTGGAGACCAAATAGACACGTCATTGCCCTAATGGAACGGACTTTCATCTAGGGGATAGACAGTGAGGTGCTCACTGCCTTGTGACGGAGCTGCCTAAAACCGGTATTTAGATGTTTTCACCAATGTTATAATCTTTTACTAAAGCATAGTTTGATCCCCTAGAAAAGCTGTTTGTGTACTAAGAACAACAAAGAGGCCCTAAATAATATTGACTTGAACAGACATTTATACAAAATGCTAGAACTGTCTCAAGTTGTGTTTTGTTTTTCTCTGCTGGGCTTTTTATGTTGTGGTGATTTCATTTCTTTTGCATTGTTTGTTTATTTTGTTCACTGGCAGGCTCCTCTGGGTAGAAGCATCAGTCTACTTGTTAGTGTTTATAAAAAAAGACTACCCTTTAAGAATTTGATTTGCAGGATTAATCCGGACTCACGAGAGTAGATATTGGTGATTTCAGAGTAGTGATTTTATTTGAAAAATTAAACATTGGCGAGCTGGTTTAGGAAGCTGCTCTGGTTATTAGAGACTATCAAATGACAACGTAGCAAACAAATTAACTATCTTTTATTCCTCTTTCAGATTTTTTTTTGGTTTCATCATCATCACCATTTTTAATCATCATTATATTTAGCATTGATTTTTTTTTGTTTGTTTTAACATTGATGTTTGCAGGAAAGTGCACAGTTTCTGAATTTGAATCAATGGTAAGATATTGAATCCCTTTAATACTAAAACCAGAGACCTACTTGGTATCTGTGGATCAATTTACAGAAAATTAAATGTACTCATAAGGATGCTATCAGTGGAGCAAACAGAGCTTCATTTCTGAATTTGAAAATTCAAAAATCAATGAAAACAGTGGAAGATAAAAGGTCAGTGGCTTCGATGTCCAGGAAAACAGCTGCAGCAGAGGTGGCCTCACAGACTTGCCTGGACTCCTGTCCCTGGGTAACCTCAGGTGGTGTCTGAACTCTGTCACTGGGTAACGTCTGGTGGTGGTGTCCAGACTCTGTCACTGGGTAACCTCAGGTGGTGGTGTCCAGACTCTGTCACTGGGTAACCTCAGGTGGTGTCCGGACTCTGTCACTGGGTAACGTCAGGTGGTGGTGTCCGGACTCTGTCACTGGGTAACCTCAGGTGGTGATGTCCAGACTCTGTCACTGGGTAACCTCAGGTGGTGTCCAGACTCTGTCACTGGGTAACCTCAGGTGGTGGTATCTGGACTCTGTCACTGGGTAACTTCAGGTGGTGGTATCCGGACTCTGTCACTGGGTAACCTCAGGTGGTGTCCGGACTCTGTCATCGGGTAATGTCAGGTGGTGGTGTCCGGATTCTGTCACTGGGTAACCTCAGGTGGTAGTGTCCAGACTCTGTCACTGGGTAACCTCAGGTGGTGGTATCTGGACTCTGTCACTGGGTAACCTCAGGTGGTGGTTTCCTCTGTGACACTCATCAGAATTCCAAAGGAAGCGCATTTCCTCCCCGAATTTCATCCCACCTCTCCTTTTGTGGGCTGGTCCTCCTCCTTATCTAAAATGCTTTGGCAGGGCTGATGACAGGAGAGAAAGTTTTCCTCTTTCTCTTTTGGGATAGGTTAAGGTGATATCCCTTCTTGATTCGGAACCATAGAATGCATTGTGGTGCTTAGGTTCAAAATCAATGTAAGGATAAAGGATAATATCCTCTCAATACTTAACAACTGAGTGCCAACAGTTTGGTGGATACTGCTCTAAATACTCAACATATATTATTCCCTTTAGCGCTCACAAAAATCCTTTGATATTGTCAGTTATCAAAGTTCACCTCTAGCGTCTAATGTGTTTTTTCGTATGTCACTTTAAGAATGTTACAAGTAATTTCTATTGAAAATTGCATTTTAGCTTCCAAATGATCAAACAACATATTAACTTAACTTACTAACTTGAGTACATTTTTGTCTGTGAGTTTCCATGACTACGAGTCCTAGAGAAAAGTTCATCCTTAATCTTCTCGTCTCCCTTCTTTATAAAATCAGCTTGTGAGATTTGGTACAGGAAGAGAGAAAAGTGCATGTGTCAGCAATGCTTGGGTCCCGGTGGAGAAAGAGACTTGGAGCAATACTAGACGTTTCCCGCTGACCTTATAAAGGAGGCCAATATGAATCATATTCCCTTTAAGCAAAGTTGTCTTTATTTTCTACAAAAGCTCTTTCAGGGTGAGGATCATAACCAAATTTTTAGGTCCTAGATGCCTGGAATAATAGATGCACATAAGTTTTTTTTTTTTTATAATTTTATTGAATCATAATTCTGTACATTGGTGCAATCATAGGGCACGATTCATATACATTCAGAAATGTTTTGATTGTACTGTTACAGATAGCCTTCATGGCATTTTCTTGATCACTATATAGTGTACAGAAGCTGTTTTATTTGATCAGGTCCCAGTAGTGTATCTGTCATACCGCTTCAGTTGCCTGGGGAGTCCTCTCCATAAAATATTCACCCAAGCCGATTCCTTCAAGAGTTTTCCCTGCACTTTCTTCTAGAATTTTTATAGTTTCATGTCTTAAGTTTAAGTCTTTAATCCAGTGAGAGTCTATCTTAGTTAATGGTGAGAGGTGTGGGTTCAGTTTC
>CAUYON010028203.1:0-23107 GCA_963573935.1 Arctocebus calabarensis
ATAGGGAGCATATTGCAAGTACAAGTTGGATCTATCAGGTGTAGAACACAAATGTCTTATCACTGTAATTGGGTAAATGAGGTGAAGGCTATGTTGATTAGTAGGATGTAAGCACTCCAATTTGTACAAATAATCAACACACTGAATCCCATAACGGCATAAATCTATTCATGATCTATGTACAAATGACTCAATTAAAAAAAATGTGCTAACTTGGATGTGGAGAGGAGGGACACTCATACACTGTTTGGGATTGCAAATTAGCACAACCTCTATGGGAAGTTGTTGGAGATACCTCAAAGAATTTAAAGTAGACCTATCATTTCATCTAGCAATCCCACTATTGAACATTTACCCTAAAAGACACGTGTGCTAGAATGTTTATTGCAGCACAATTCACAGTTGCAAAGATGTGAAGCTAACCCAAGTGCCATCAACATGTGAGTGGATTGATAAAATGTGGTATATGTATACACAAGTGTTGCATAGCCATAAAAAAACAATGATGAACAAACACCCTTTGCAACAACCTGGATAGAACTGGAGACCACTCTTTTACGTGAAATATCACAAGAATGGAAGAACAAACCCCACATATACTCACTATTAAATTGGAACCATAATCAATACCTGTGTGAACATATGGTAGTAGAACTCAATGGGAAGCATGCAAGTGGGAGGGAGAGGGAGAGGAGGGGTAAGTCACACCTAACAGGTACAAGGCACACTGTCTGGGTGACGGCCACTCTTACAACCTGGACTCAGACTGCAGAAAAGCAATCCTTGTAACCAAAATAGTTGTACCCCTGTAATATTCTGAAATTATAAAAAAGAAAATATAATCATGCAAGGCCCAGCTGTGGATAATATTTATATGATTGTAACAATGGGCATGCATAATATTTACTCTTACTAGACACTATGATATAAACTCATTGGGAGGTGGGTGGAGAGGAGCCCTGTGTTGGAGTGGAGCGTGTATAAAAACTAAATCCTCAGGCGGCACCTGTGGCTCAAAGGAGGAGGGTGCTGGCCCCATATGCCGAGGTGGCAGGCCCAAAACTGCAAAAAAAGAAAACTAAATCCTCATCATCTTCCACCAGAGCAAGTCCACACACAGTATCTAAAACTCCAACTTAAAGAAATAGCAACATAAATTCATTTCTTAGAAACATGGAGTTAAATACTAACACCAACGAAAATTATTTCCCCCAGGAAGATGAAATTTAGAGTAAAGCAAGCAAAGTATTGCACGATCTTCTTTTTTCTTTTTCATTTTATTTTATTCTCTTTTTTTTAAATACCATAAGCCTTGCAGTGTTATTTGACCCTTTATAAGATGCAGAATTCTACCTTTGATGAAAAGGCAAATTAAATTTTAAAAAGTTTGATATGGCTAGACTTGAAGTTCTGGAGCATGGGGGAAAAGGTTCTGGAAACAAATAAAGGCTTTTGTTGTTGGTTTTGAAAATCTGCTTTGATTTTGCCCACAGGCTGTCCATGATTTCTTCAATATTGTAGATGATTGAGTTGAAACTGGGTCAACCGGTTGAAATGAATGGAAAGCAGCATACCTTCACAGTCACCAACACAGGAGCATTGAAAAGAAATCCTCAGACTGGACAACACAGATAGACTCTGTCTCTTCGAAAAAAAAAAAAGCAAGAAATAAATGAGCTCGACTATATCTGTAGATCCAGCTACTTACTGAGGTGGGAAGATCGTGCTAGCCCAGGAGTTTGAGGCTTTGGTGAGCTAAGATCGTGCCACTGAACTCCAATCCGGGTGACAGGGCAAAGCCCCGTTTCTAAAGATAAGTAACAAATAGAAATCTTTTTTGTTTTAATTAATTAATAGAAATATCCCAAGAACACTACTGAAAGAAATTCAAATGATACCAAAACAAAAGTGAGTTTCCCCGACCCCAGCCCTGGACTCATCGTGCTCCTTAGAGGTCACCACAAGGGACAATGTTGTGTCTTCATTCCTTCCTCTCTGCTCCCGCACTGGATGACTTTCTCAGAAATCCAGCCTCTGCGCTCCTGATTGACTCAGCTTCACAAAGCGCCGATTAAGGAGACGGAGCTAGAAGACAAAGATGTTCACACTGGAAAACTGAGGGGAGGAGATATTTATGAAGCTTGTTGCACCCTGACCCATCTAAACTCCAACCGAGATGAGGGGCAGAGATCAGATTGGGCCTGTTTGACCTAGAAAAACTTAGATTCTATGTCAGCTGCAGAAAGGAAGAAGGTGCCAGTAATGCTGTTCCTCAGTCCTTGGGCTGGCATGCAAAGCGGGAGAACCGTTTCCATGGAGACAGGGACATGGGAGATGCTCTTGGAATTGCTCCTTGGGGTTCAGCACCAGATAGCAACATTAGCACGCTGAGTCCTAAATATAGCTGCATTCAGGGCAAGTTATCAAGCCTGAAACTTGGCTGCAATGAGGCTGTGGAATGAATGCACTCTGAGCAAGACTCAACTGGGTTTTCAATATTTTACAGTGTTTACACTATAGTCAGAGGAAGTAACTCACAAAAAGATTGCATTTCTGCAGAGGTGTGGGGGCCACTTGGTTTTTTCCTCCTGGACCAATCAGTCACTGTCAGAGTCCTAAGGATGTCAGGATTCAACTAAGAGATGCTTTTTTGTTTGTTTGGGTCAGATAGCCCCTTCACTGCAGAGGTATCCTGTAAAAGGACCCAATGGAAAAATGTCCTCTTTGCTCATAGAGGGAAATTATAGCCTGTAAATAGAAGAAAACTATGGGCATGCTCCTTCTACTTCCTCCCTCAGGAGCTGCAGGGACTTTAAATTCTTGCATGAATTATTATTACGCAGAAGAATTCTGCTGTGTCCCAGCCCCTACTTCCAAGCTGCAAATTTATGCTGCAACATGAATGCACAACACAGTGAGGTGCCCTCTGGTTAGCAGGATTCGCCTTCCTAAATTCATTCATTCCATAATTATTTACTGCACTACTGCTGCATTCTATGAAGAATGCAGAAATGAAGAAGAACGCAGGTGGATATAAAAGAAAATAAGTCAGCAGAGGTCTCAAAGAGCTTCCATTCTAGTGGGAGAGACAGATAACAATGCGTTAATTGCAATTTCAGAGTCAAAAAATTGTTATGAAGAGAATAAAACAAGACAATGCCAGAGGAAGAAGTGAATGTGAGGGCAGTTGCCAGCTAAGAGGTCAGGGGAGGCTTTTTGGAAGATTTGACCTTGGAGGTGAGACCCGAAGGAAAAGATTAAAGGAAAGAGCTTGTCAGATAGACAGGACTCTAGGAACAAAGTGTCTAAGGCTGACAATGGTTGTCTTGAGTGAAGGAGCACGTAGTGAGAGGTGAGATCAAACAGGTGACCTTGCATGCTGTCCTGAGAAGTGTGATGACATTCCTCGGAAGGTAGGTGAGGAATTCCTTTCTGGTCCTGGGCACAGCCAGTAATCTGCCCGGCATCTCCTTGAGTGGTTTCCTCCCGAGCTGTGAGCCTCTACTGCTGTGGTCGGGCTTTTTGTAAGAATAGAATTCTCTCTTCTTTTTGGCTGCCAGGAAGCTCAGAGCTGGCTATTTGGGTACATACTTTTCTACTCTAATTCCATTTCTAGTCCAGTTTTACCTTCTCTTATTTTCCTGTAATCTTTGCTCTTTAATTTGTACTGTTCTGCTGTGCTTTAAGCTGTTTTTAAGCCCATCTCAGGCATCTTGGAATGAGGTAGGCACAGGCAGAAAAGAACAAGTCTGAGTCCCCTTCTCACAGGACTGGCATCTCCTTCTAGGCTTGTGGTAACATTTCTGTGAGGCATTTATTGTCCATGGAAGCAGGCTGCATTATAACCTCAGGGGTCCTGGGCATGTTGTCTTTTGAGGTCATAAAAACAAAATGAAAAATTATATTTTATGACTGCATAAGTAAAAAGACAAATATATTAATATCTCATATTACAACACTCTCTTTGACCTAAAGGGTCTGTCTCTCCTTCTGATTTGTAGGTCCTACTGGTCTGGTGGATAAGTTGGCCTGGGGTAGAGGTGAGGATGGAGGCAGAGACCGAACATGACCCTCCAGCTTACAAAGGCCCAACCGTCGGGCAGGGTGGGGAAGCTGTTTTCCCTTCCCTGAGGTGGCCTTTGCTCTGCTGGGTGGGGTTGCGGTGTGAGGGAGCATTGGCATGAGGAGACTGGTGGGGAGGCTTGTCTCACCTGCATTCCAAGCAGCTGGGTTGTTCGGACGGCATTGGCGGTGGAAGCCATCAGACAGTTTCAATCTGAAACGTGGGGATGGAGGGAAGGTTGGGAGGACGTGTTCCTCTGCTCCAGATGATGGTGGAATTTCTGTCATCTTCCTTCCCTGGAATTCAGCTTAGGGCTGGACAAAGCTGCAGGCACAGGATTCCTTCTCAAAGATCACGAACATCTATTTTCTTTGCTCTTTACCAATTTTTTTCTTTTCTACTCAGCGTCTCACTTTATCACCCTCGGTGTAGTGCTTTGGCATCACAGCTCACAGCAACCTCCAACTCCTGGGCTTAGGCCATTCTCTTGCCTCAGCCTCCCAAGTAGCTGGGACTACAGGTGCCCACCACAACACCTGGCTATTTTTTGTTGCAATTTGGCCAAGGCCGGGTTCGAACCCACTACTCTCCATGTATGGGGCTGGTGCCCTACCCACTGAGCCATAGGCGTTGCCAGCTTTTACCAATTTTGGAATGATTTCATTTTATTTCCCTTCCTATCTTTAAAAAAAATAGTGGTTGACTTAGGATTTGAATTATGTATTTTATATTACTCTAAATCTACCTTCAAATAGCACTATACTTCATGAACAGATATAATGTGGGTCTGTGGGCCCCTTAAAACAGAGTATTCCCAAGTCCTCCTTCCCGTCCCTTGTAACACCATAGCCATTCATTTCACTCATCCATATGCCATGATCCCCAAATTATATATAATTTTACGTCAATTACAAATAAGAAAAATAAATCATTTTATTATGTCTTAATTTATTCCTTCTTTAACACTTTTACCTTCTTTATGTGTCTCACTCTGTTGCCCTAGGTAGAGTGCCATGGCATCATAGCTCACAGTAACTTCAAACTTCAGCTTGAGCAGTTCTCTTGCCTCTGCCTTCTTGGTAGCTGGGACTACAGGTGCCACCACAATGCCTGGCTAGTTTTTCTATTTTTTGTTTGTTTGCTTGTTTGTTTTTTAGTAGAGATAGAGTCTTGCTCTTGCTCAGGCTGCTAAACTTGAATTTTGATATACAATAATTTTGTAGTATAAGTATTGTCCATGTAATATTTGCAATATTTAGCAATTCTAGTTAAGGCCCAAAAAGAGGATTTTGAGAAAGGGTCAAAGAGACCAGGTCATGGATACAAAAGTAATAAGTCTCTGGCGATCCACTCAGAAGAAGTTTAAAGACGGAAAATAAAGAACTGGATAAGATAATATTTGTAAGATCAGTTTTTAAAAAATGTTGACCTGTAGTTAAGTCAGTGATTTCAAAGCTTATCACACCCCAGAAATGTCTATTAAAGTTATATCTACTCATAGCCCATAACTAGCCAAACTTTAGCTCTCCAATTAGCACCAGATCTACAACTTCATCAAATCCAGTCAGAGTTTCTGACTGGTATGAGCCAACTGCCAACGATAAAGCTATTGTTGACAGATTAATGTTAAGTGGGCATGATTCCAGGCAGAAACAACTTACTGCAGTGGTAGATCCGCACATGGTTCCCACTTTGGTATTCTTTTTTTTCTTTTCTTGTGAGACAGAGTCTCACTATATTGCCCTGGGTAGAGTGTTGTGGCGTCATAGCTCACATCAACCTCAAACTCTTGGGCTTAAGTGATTCTCTTGCCTCAGCCTTGCAAGTAGCTGGGACTACAGGCACCTGCTACAATGCTCAGCTATGTTGTTGTTGTTGTCATTGCTGTTTCCAGGTAGATATCCTTTACCATGGAGGATGGTTCTAGGACCTCCAGTAACCCTGCTGAAGACCCCAGATTTTATATTAGCAATTGAGTTAACAATCAAATGGAGTACTTAACATACGATAGGTTGTATTAATGAACCCCCTGTGTTGGACTTTTCCCCTCACTACCTTCAAGCAACAGATTGATCAAACCAAGCTTAACTCAAGTAACTCAATGGAATTGGCTATTTCTTCTTTCTCTCCTTTGCGACATTCCATTGAAGCAGATGTGTATGCATCGATAGATGAGTGCAGGGACAAAATGGTACTTTAAAAGTGTGCAGGTAGAGTTAGAAAGTCTGTTAATTAAATAACAATTAGAACCCAGAAATAAGAATTAATTAGATAGAGGAAAATCTAGTGTCAGCATAAATAGCTTTGAACTGCAAAATAATCTTACTCCCAATTTAATTGCTTGTGTAATTAGAGTTAATTGTAGAGTAGAGGTTTGGTTAACGTAATAAAATGTTCTTTGAAAAAAATAGTGATTAGGTAGTTAGCCAGAGCATTGAAAATAGCATAGATTTCTGGGGATGGTGGGGAGGCCCCGTTGCAGTGTTTGGTGTGTGGAATTTGGTGCCAGACAGACCTTGTTTGTTACATTTTCCTAAGCAAATCTGTATCATCCTTGAGTCCCACTTTGTTTTGGGAGCAACATGGTAGTGAAAACACTGTCTTCTGCCAAAGTTTTTTTCCTGGGAGTTGAATGAGGCTCGGTGTATAAAGGGCTTACTTGGTGTCTGGCACATAGGCAGTCTGTAGATGGTGGTTGTGACAAAAGTACTCGCCTTACGTTTGGAGTTTTCCCATCTGATGGCTGAAGCAATGCCAGCACTGGGAACAGTCCTCCACCTTCTTCTTCTGGCTCATTCCTTCCTCCCACATCATCGTGGGAGTTGTTTTAGTCATTGCCATTTGGTCTGCACCTCCATTCATTAGAAGCCTTTCTGTTGTTGTGTTTAATTTGATTTTCTCAAGATGTTGGATACTAACGACAGGCCCTTGTAGGGACACCCAGCAGGTGAAGTCTGAAAGAACAGAGAGAGGGAGCTGAGACTTCCCCATTACCTGAGGTCCATGCAGAGGGGGACCAGCTGGCAGGAAGAAATGGAAAGCCTTCCTCATTAGTGGGGTTCACCAGGTAACTGTTGGTGAAGGAGACGCTCACTCCTCCTTCCTCAAGTGTCTGTGGAAGGGAGAGAAAAAGTATAGAAGAAGCATATCCACATCCCCTCTCTTGATATTTCACCTCCCTTGATTGGCAAGTTTGGGAGGTCAGGAGTCGTGAAGTTGGAGTCTACCAGGAAGATAGCTGGAGCTCAACACAGTCAATGAGCAAGAGAGAAAGTGTGCTATAGGGAATCACAGGGCAGCTCAGTAAGAGGGTGCTAGACTGATCAAAGGGTGAGGCTTGTGGAAGGTAATTTGGAGGAGCATGTAAGGAAGCCAGGCTTTGTTCTGGATGGTTGCTGTCAGGAACCAAGCCCCCCGGCCATTCAAGTTTGAGAACTGCTGATACTGAGGAAAGAGCATCCACATCAGATTGGTCTTGTCTGATAGTGATGTTGTGAGAAATTATTGTGTGTAGATCAGAATACCAAGGCTCAGACTGAAGCGCCAGGCCAGCTCCTGTTTCTGGGAGGAGAAACTGGCTAGAGGACGAGGCAGCTGTGCTGTAGGTTAGTGGTGCCCAAAGTGTGGTCCCTGGAACCAGCAGCCTCGGTTATCCCCTGAGAACTTGTTAGAAAAGCAAATTTTCTGGCTCCATTCTGGTCCTATGAACTCAAAAATTAGGGGTAAAGGAATCCCATGCCTTACAAGCCCTCCAGGTGATGGTTAATTACCCTTGAGTTTGGAAACAGAAACATGAGCATCAGATGGGGAGTCCCTGCCATTATTAGCTGTGTGACATGGGGTTCATCCCTTACTTCAGTGAAGCCTTAGTGTTTTCATCTATAAAATGGAGATAATCCCTAATTACCAGGCTTCTGTGGAGGTGAGACGGGAAAAGTCAGGGAGACATGGTAGAAATTTACAGAAGCGTTATGCGCCCCTGTGTTTGGGATTGAGTCCTACGTGGCTCAGTCAGTCTAACTCTCTGAGAATACAGCACAAGTGCTTTCTCACTGGTAAGCAACAATCAGAACAATCGCTAGAGAGAAAGCTGTCTTTCCCTAACTCGTCTCCATTGTGAACAAAGATTCATTAACAAACCAGTGTGGCTGGTTTTTCCAGTGTACCCAGTATGGCTGGACAGTGGCAGAGGACAGCAGTGGCCATCAAGCAAGTTGGACCAGACTGCAAAGAGCCTTACCCCTGCACCCAAAGGTTTGGCTAACCCTGCTGAAAGTTAGGCAGGGCAGTGGCGCAGCAGTCCCTAGCTGTGGCACCTTCAGTGTGCAGTAACAGAGCATTGTCTGATGGTAGTTTTGCTTTCTTACTTTTTGAATTATGGTAAAATACACATAACCTAAAACTTACCTTCTTAACCATTTTTAAGTGCCTAGTTCAGCAGGGTTAAATGTATTCATGTTCTTGTGCCCCCAGTCTTCAGAATTCTTTCCGTCTTGCAAAACTAAAACTGCTGCCATTAAACAACATCTCTCTGTTCCACCTCATGCCAGCCCCTGTCAACCGCTATTCCACTTTCTGTCTTTATGAATTGACTGATCTAGGTGCCTCATCTAAGTGGACTCATGATGTATCTGTCCTTTGTGACTAGCTTATTTAACTTAGCATCATTCCTCAAGGTTCATCCATGTTGTGGCACGAGTAAGAATTTCCCGCCTTTTAAAGGCTGAATAATATTCCATTGTGTAGGTAGACCATATACATTGCACGTGTATACCATCTTCTCCATTTATCCATCAGTGGATCTTGTTTCCCTCTTTTGACTGTTGTGAATAAAGCTGTTATGATCATAGGTGTGCTAATTAATATGTCTACAAGGCCCTTGGGGTTTTTTTGTTTGTTTGTTTTTTGAGACAGAGTCTCACTATGTCACCCTTGGTAGAGTGCCATGGCATCAAAGCTCACAGAAACCTCAAACTTTTGGGCTCAAGTGATTCTCCTACCTCAGCCTCCCAAGTACCTGGGACCACAGGCACCCAGCACAACACCCAGCTATTTTTTGTTGTAATTGTCATTGTTGTTCGGCAGGCCCGGGCTGGAATCAAACCCGCCAGCTCTGATGTATGTGGCTGGAGCCCTAGCTGCTGAGCTATAGGCGCCAACCCACAAGGCCCTACTTTCAATTCTTTTGGGTATACACCCAGAAGTAGAATTTCTGGACCACATGGTACTCCGTTCATAATGATTTGAGGAGCTGCCATGCTGTTTCCACAGTGGCCGCACCATATTACACTCCCACCTGCAGTGCGAGAGGGCTCCCATTCATCTGCTTCCTGGTGTGGAGGTTTGGGGGTGCTCCACATGCCTACAAGATGAAGAGAGGAGACTGCAAGACCACTCCGATTATTAATTTCTGAACACAGTTGAGTGTCTGAAGTTCTGCTGAGAAGCAGTAAGCAAATGACCCAGAATGGAAACTCTTTGGGTTATATTTTATTTATGTCTGTGTTCCTAGGACAGGGCCCAGGGCCTGGCTCTCAGTAAATGTTGAATGATTGAATTGAATGAACAATATTGTTTGTGCATTAGGTAGTAGGGGGAAAATGTGGTCTGCGTTCTCATCTTCCTTTGGAAGGGATAGAATTCTATAGGGCAGTTAGTCTTGATGGAGGGATCCCACTACTAAGTTCTGTGGCCCCACTGACCACAGGGCCAAGCAAACTGCAGCTGATTGACAAGTGGTGGTGGAGAAAATGCAACCACACAGTGACATCTTTTACATGCAGGGTTTCTGTGACTCTCACTACAAAAACAGACTTCTATTTCCTGCATAGATGAAGTAATGCCTTCCCCTCTATTTTTCCTCAAATACATATACCTGGGGCCTATGAAACATTTGAAGCTGCCCCCAGGCTTACCTTTCACCTGTGGCCAGAAGAAGTCCCCTCTTCACTCTACCAGCTACATGTCATGGCTGCATCCTGAGAATATACACCTTCTGCATGCTGCCCCTCTATGTCCCTGACTTTCTCCAGATGTGTGCAGCAGTTAGTAGGGCAGACAAGAACCACCTTGGACTAATAAATAGGCACATCTGTCCCTACCTGGGGACTGCAATCAGGGAAAAGCCTAGGAATGCTTTTTCCCCTGGGTCCCTCCCACCACCTCCTGTCCAAAAGGTTTCTCCCGAGATTTGAACAAAGAGCTCATACAAGGCTTAACCTCACTTCTGCCTTGTCTGCCCATATGGTCTCTTGTACTGAACTTCCATGAGTTTCAGTGGCTTACAAGGGACAGGAAACATTGCAATGGTTAGAAGGGTCCAGTCTCTGCCCTGTGGCACCCATCACCCTCTGCTCACTTCACTGAGCTTTGGAACAGGCTGTTCCTTTTGCCAGAAATGCCTTCCCCTCTACTTTTCTGCTTGCCAAGATATCAGATATCACCACGCTGAGAAGTTCTCCTCCCTAACTACTCTTCCCCAAACTTCGTGGAATTTTGTTCCTGCCTCTCTCTCTTCTCTCCTCTATACTCCTACATGGTTTTTAATACTTTAAGCTATCAGAGATCGTTTCTGGAACTACTGCCTGAACCTAGTCTGCCTTTGCATTGCATTTGGCCTGCACACGGCAATTTTATCTTTATGCAATTAGTTGGGAAAATATCAGTAGTTAGAAATTTCATATAGGCACACAGCCACATTTTTTTTTTCTTTAAAAATCAGAGGATCGGCTTGGCGCCTGTGGCTCAGCGGGCTAAGGCGCCAGCCACGTACACCTGAGCTAACGGATTCGAATCCAGCCCAGGCCTGCCAAACAACGACGGCTGCAACCAAAAAATAGCTGGACGTTGTGGCGGGTGCCTATAGTCCCAGCTACTGGGGAGGCGGTGGCAAGAGACTCTCTTGAGTCCAGGAATTGGAGGTTGCTGTGAGCTGTGATGCCAGGGTGACAGCTTGAGGCTCTGTCTCAAAAAAAAAAAAAAATCAGAGGATCTAGCCATCTGGCTACTGCCCTATTGCATGGCCACAGACA
Source organism: Arctocebus calabarensis (assembly GCA_963573935.1). Classification (NCBI taxonomy): domain Eukaryota; kingdom Metazoa; phylum Chordata; class Mammalia; order Primates; family Lorisidae; genus Arctocebus; species Arctocebus calabarensis. The sequence goes on from CAUYON010028203.1 coordinate 11,095, forward strand.
GGTGCCCCTTTCAGAGGGGCATGTGGACAATGATTTGCAGGGGGTCCCCCTTAGTTCAGTCCATCTACTCACACCAACCTGCCCCGTTCCTCTGGGAGCTGGATTAGCAACTCCTCATGGTGGCCTGTTTGCGAGCGTGTCTTTTACTCCACTGGATTCTTAATCTCCTGTTGCTAGAATTATGTGTCATTCACGCCTGTACCCTTCTGAATCTATTCTAGTAAGGGGCGGCTAATAAGTGCACACCCCCCTCTCAGAAGCAAGCTAGCCTTGGTCCTTCTACAGCACAGTCTATAAAAGTGGGCCCTTTATAGTTCTTTTGAACCTGCCCCCAGAACTCCTGTCAGGCCTGTGATGAAAGCATAATAGGGGGGCAATGTAAAAACCAGACCAGGAAAGAGTTCAGGAAGGCCCTCCCAGGGCGTCCAGGCTCTGACCCGTATCCCAATTTGGGGATATAGCTCTGTCTCTCCATGTGTCCATCATGGCTCATTTGGCATCTTTCTCTTTATCTATCTGTCATACACGTATGGCTCCCCACCGACCAACACACCTGGATTAGTGCCCGTGTGCACATACTCAACCAGCTCTGGGCTTCCCCGAACCAGCGCTCGCCTGACGGTGTGCCCCATACAAGGCTGTTTGCACAGTGGAGAAGGAAGGTGAAAGACAGTGTCTGAGCCAAGCTCGTTTTTAATCTTTTTGGCACAGACAAGAGGGAGAAAACTAAAAACAACCTTCACTCGCCTAAGCACAGAGTCTAGACTGTGCGGGAAGTCGGATGCGCTAGCAGGCACTTGGGTGACAGAACTCAACACACCGCCTTGTAGGCCGTGCTATTCGTGTCGGCACTGCTTTGTTGTTGTTCAGGCTCACTTTAAATAACACCAGGAATTTTTTTTTTTATTTAATTACTCACTTTGCCCATCTGGATTTGAAGTAATGGGGGAAAAGGAGATAGCAGCAGGGTTTTATTTGATTTTTTTTTTTTTTTTGTAGTCTCAGAAAGTATTTTTATCTTTCTCCTGGAGCCATTTCCCCTTAAGTGCTGCGTGAAGGGTTATATAATGTAACAATCATACACTGGCATTTTTCCCTCCTGGGCTTCAGGGGATACATGACTGACTTCCTGAACAAGACAGATTAAGTGTAACCTTTAATTGTCAAATGATTTACTAAGTAAGCTAAGGCTCTGAAAAGAGAACAAATGATAAGGGCCAGTAAGTCTCAAAGGCATACATTTTCCCCCTATTTTTTATTGTAGTAAAATATCCATGAAATTTAACATCTTCATTATTTTTAAATGCATGGTTCACATTGTGGTGCAAACACCATCATCATTCATCTCCAAAACCCTCTTCTTGTAAAGCTGAAACTCTGCCCATTCATTAAACACTAACCCATTCCCTCCTCCCCCCAGCCCCTGGAAACCTCCATCCTAACATTATGTCTCTACAATTTTAATGCGTTAGGTTCTGCATATACATGGAGTCATAAGTATTGTCTTTCTGTGACTGGCTTATGTCACTTAGCAAATGTCCTCAAGGCTTGTCCATATGGTCGCATAAATCAGAGATTTCTTTCTTTTTAAGACTCAATAATATTCATATGTATATCACATTTCTATGCATTTTCTTCATATGCATAATATTCCTATAGAAGCTTCACATGTATATACCACATTTTGCTTACCCATTCCTCTGCTGATGGACACTTCTTGTAACTACTGTAATCTTCTTGTAACTATTATGAATAATGCTGTATGAACATGGATGGATAATATCTCTTCAAGACTCTGCTTTCACTTCTTTCAGATATATGTAGGTCATTACAAAAGTTTTGAGATATGCAAAAATCGAAAACTTAAACTCTGTGCAGACAGAAACAAATGAAGCCCTCCCAGCGACATGATAAGCTGAGCAATTTGGAACTTGCCTGGATGAATCAGAAAGGACACTCTCAACTGCGTTTCTTGGAAGTGAAATAATGGACAATAACACAGTCTGTCTCAGAATTTTAACAGTGACCTACATATACCTAGAAAGTAGGATTGTTGAATCTTATGGTAATTCTACTTTTTAATTTTTTGAGGAAATGTCATGTGGTTTCCACAGCAGCTGCACTATTTTACATTTTTACCAGTGATGCACTGGAGTCCCGATTTCTCTACATTCTGCTCAACACTAACTATTTTCTGCCTCTTTAGAAGTTGCCATCCTGATGGGTGAAAGGTGGTATCTTCACTGTGGCTTTGAGTTACATTTCCCTAATGATCCCCTAGGGATGGTGAGCACCTTCCACGTGCTTCTCGGGCTTTTGTGTACGTTCTTTGGAGAAAAGTCTGTTAAAAGAAATTTATCACAGGCCTGCTTTTTGAATGAGATTGAGGCACATTCCCCACTTGGGGGTAATAAGATCAGAAGAGAAGAGGACTAAGGTATACTGGGCACTGGACATGTGCCAGGGCAGGTGTGAGGTGTTAGGAGTCCCATGATCAGATCACCAGCTGTGATGGGGAAAAGGGAACTGCAGAAAGTTTTCTCAAGATGGGTGGTAGACAATTCGGATGGGCCAGGGAGGCCCAATAAGAGATTGGGATCCCAGTGACATCTCCAGGACAACCTAGTCCGGCTGAAGGCCCAATGAGGAGGGGAGACATGGACTGGGGATACAGGAATCCAGAAAAGGGGTGAACTCCCCACAGACCTAGGTTTCAGGAAGGAGGTGCCGCAGTGGTGAAGAGCAAAGGCTTTACTGTCGCTCATTGAACCTCTAGCTTCATCCTTTATCACCTGTGTTCCATGAACAAGTTACTTAATTGTAAGACTCAGTTTCTTTATCTGTAAAACAGAATAATAATGCCCATCGCACAGAGGGGTTCAGAGAACTAAATGAGATCGTATCTCTAAAATGCTTTGCAAAATGTTACTCTATTAGCAAGATTCCTGGGAAAATGTAGCTTTTCTTACTCTTGTCCAGAACCCTGGGTCACAAAGAACTGTAGGTTTAGGTCAGTCACACTCCATCTACTTTGTTCTTTCCCCGATATCAAGCAAAACAATTATTACATTCCTGTGAGACAAGTGAATATAGATTTTTCAGTACAGGTTTGATGTTTGCCATTTTGTGTGGTTTCCCCACCTTTTTTTGTATTGTGGTGTTGAGAGCAGATACCCGAGAAGGATGAGGTCTAGGAAAACAGGGCTTCTCAAGGAGACCACAGGATACACTTGCAGGGTCCTCTCCATGGTGACTCAGCTCTTGGGAATTTGTAAACTTAACTTCCTAGAACTTGGAAATGTCTAAGTTCTGTGAAATATTGTAGTCTGTAGGGGCTGGAATAGCATCTCCTGCTTGATTCAAACTGGCCAATAAGAAAGTTACCTGTGGGGTGGAACTTTGTGACTGTCAATAAAAAGGGAAAGACCAAGCCAGTCGGGGAGCGTGGCAATTTGGAATTCTTCTATGCCGTTAGCGCCTGGCTGGTGAATAAAGCCCTTCCTCTTATAAACATGGTGTTTGGGTGCTCATTCTCTCTGTTGGGCCTCGTCTTCCTGCAACAGTGTAGCCCAGGGGGATTCTGGGCCCAGGTATACCTGCCCTAAGGAGATCATCTAAGTCAATGATTTCAATGAAACTGAGCCATGGAACACACTTAACGTTCCCAGAGCAGCCACTCTGTGCAAGGCACTGTGCCAGGCTCTGTGCATGTGATCTCATTCTGATTCCCAACTTTGTATAAGGTAAGCAATTTTACTTCCATTTTACAGATGTGAAAACTGAGCTTCCAAAATAGAAAGTAACTTGCAGAAAGTCAAGGAGTAGACCGTGGCACCAGGATTTGAACTTGAGTCTGCATTTGCTCTAAAACCACATATCTTCCCCAATATTCTATTTTATATGTTACATAAACAATGTTTAGGAGTACAGCAGACATTTCAGTGATCTTGGCCTATTTTGGCAATTGGTGTCGTGATGAGACTACAGGACTTACACTGCATCCATATTTCTTCCTTTTTCTTTTAATATCCCTTTCACTTAAAATTCCTTCCCTCTTTATAAGTCTATTTCCTCTTGATCTCCATATTTAGCTGGAGGGAACATAAAGCAGGGAGTTACTATTTTGCATTTGTATACATGATCTTTGGAGAATTGTACCTGTGATGCCAGTTCAGCAACCATCTGCTGAAATGGCCATGTGCAACAGGAAGGAGATAGCGTTAACCATTCTGAGTGCCAGGAGAAGCACAAAGCTGGAGTGAGGAAGGACTGGGGGCTTTCAGACCTGTAGAGTGGGCAGAGGATGAGGGGAAGGGCAGAAAGGAGGCAAGTGAAGGGAAGGCATGGGGAAGGAGACAAGCAATATCATCACATTCCTCAGCTCTGCCCTAATCTATAATTGCATTCCATTTCCCTAGACATTTCAAAGGCCTGCTGTGCTTCCAATGGCCAATGGGCACAAACTCAAATGTCCTGAAGGCTGAGTAAGTTACCCAGATGAGTGATGCAGATCAAATGTGTCTATTTGCTTTCACTGCATTATTGCTTATTTTCTTGGCAGTCAGAAGCAAACTTGCATTGATTTTACTTCCTTTTCAGTTCATTAAGCTCTTCATCACACATATTTTTTCATCAGCTGTTTATAGTTTTAACCATTTGTTTTTTTAATGGTGTCTTCAGTAGTATTCTTTTAATATAGAAAGAATTCTTTATTTGCATATTAAATTTATTAGAACACTTTTATCTTCTGAAAACAAACAAAAAAAAAGGTCCTCTCCAATTTTTCTTGAAACAAATGGCCCTTTTTCTCAATGATTTGTTTTTCTTTTCAATAGAAGCATAGAAACAGAGAAATAATCCTCTTCCCAAAGCAAAGCATCAGAGCAAGTGCTGTCTGGTCACTGTCATTTGACCTCAAGGTCGGGAAGACAATAAGGAGTGGTGAAGACTGTGGAGAAAGGCCTCATCTACAGGACACATCACTTCTTAACATCAGTTAAAGACTTCAGTGGGAATGGTAACCCAGTATTAGCCAGATACTTTGATTTTTCAAGAGAAACAGGAATTCTGATTTTTATGTAAATTATCCAGATTAGTAAATTATGGCTGATCTTTTTAAAAACAATATGCAATCTTCACCAAGCATTTGGGGGGAGGGCACATCCACCCCATAGACTACTGATTGCTATATGAATTCTGTAGGCTGTGGAATCACATTGCTTCATTCTAAGTTTAATTCTACCCTTTATGCTGAAACATTCCCTGCTCTGACACCATCAGCATTTTCCCCCTTCAGAGCCCCAAGAAACACTAAACTGTGGACTACTCTTTGCTCCTTAAATTCTCTTGTCTCATAATTTCCTTCATTTTCTCAGAGTTGACATGAGAACATCTGTCCTCACTACAGGCCAGTGCTCCCAAACTTGGTCATTTAAGGAAAAAAAAATGTTTTCTTATATGTGTATATTCATACTATTGGCCATATAACACTATTTTTTAGATACACTCATTTTCTTATTTAAATAAACTAATTTTGAAAGAAGCTTATACTTATACCATAATCAAAAATAGAAAAGTAGTATCATTTCTTCTATTTGTCAGGGAAAATAACAAATAAGCCCCAAGCCCTCATGGCTGCACACAATAAGTTCATTTTTATTTTATTTTTTAAAACTTTTGCTCATGCAAAGTCCAGTATAGATGTTCCTGGTGAGGCATTTGCCCTCTAAGCATTTCCCTTTGCTTCTTGTGAAACCATCTCAACACCTGGAATCCAAGATCACCACCAAAGACAAAGAGAGTTCATAATAATGGCGCATCAGACACTTGGCCGCCTTGACCAAAGAATGACATACTTCACATCTACTCATATATAATTCTGCTCAAAACTAGTTGCATGTTCCTCCCCAGATTCAAAAGGGCAGGAAAATTTAGTAAATGGGCAGTCACTTCTCAAAAGCAATTCTGTGGGAGGGAAACACACATCTCAAATGGTTATTTAGCCCTCTCTGCCACAGCTGCCATCAAAGGTAATTAGAAGACGAAGATATAACAAGATATTGATTCTATATTCCTCATTCTCTGTCCCAGAAGACTGTCTTTACACTGTTGAATCAGAGAGATGCTAAGAAGAATCTCTGCCTTTCTGCTGGTTCCTCAAAGTTGCATCTTCCCCCTAAGTCTCTTCAGTTCTGTGCTTTGCATAAATATGATGGCTGCATTTGAAAATAAGACTTCAGACCATGACATAAATCTGGCCAGCCCTCTAAGCATGCCACCTAAAAATGGCTCCCTGAACTACCGGCTGGGAGATAGTCTCAAAGGCGTGGTGCTCAACTCAATTCCCAAGTGATGCTCTTACACCCACCTCCCAACCTGGGCTAGCTCTATGTCCCAACAGGAACCCTAAGGAAGGCTTGAAAACCTTTCACCCTGTGGGTCCCATATCTTCTGGAAGTTGTCATCCTTGCTTATTTCCTTAGCATTGTAATCTCCTGGTTCTCTTTGTATATCTGTGATTGCATTATCTCCTGTAAAAGTCTTTTATAGGAGATACTGGAAAATAGGAAAAGCAAGGCCCCCATCCACTTTCTTCTACAAACAGAGAAACTGAGGGCAGAGACCAAATTAAGAATGTAGTCTCCCTACCTATCACCAATTGTGTCCCCCAAAATTCATTCATTGAAGCCCTAACTCTTAAGGTGACTACATTTAGAGATACGGTCTTTAATGGGATAATAAAAGTTAAATGAAGTTATAACAGTGGGTCCCTATTCCAAGATGACTGGTGTCCTTACAAGAATAGGGAGAGATTCTAGACATGCACACACACAGAGAAAGCCACATGAGGACAAGCCACATGAAGGTGACCATTGGCAAGCTGAGGAGAGAGGCCGCAAGAGAAAGCCAACCCACCAAGATCTTTATCTCAGCTATCCAGCCTGTAGAATTGTAAGGTATATATATGTATGCTATTTAAGTCACCCATTCTGTGCTACTTTGTTTTGGTAACCCGACCTGAATAATACATTACCCAAGCCTGACCTCAAGGTAGCTACTATTAAGTCACAAGAAGGAAGGTAATGAAAAAGAATGAAATAAATAAGAATTGAGAATTACATCTAGAAAAAGACTTTGCATATGACTATTGGAGTCGGGGACTGATTAAAAGAAAGTGGATTGATTAGAAGTCTACTATGTTATTAAAGGAATTATACCATCAAAAGGACTATGAGGGCTTGGCGTCTGTAGCACAGTGGTTAAGGCACCAGCTACATACGCCGAGGCTGGCAGGTTGGAACCCAGCCCAGGCCAGCTAAACAACAATGACAACTGCAACAAAAAAATAGCTGGGCCTTGTAGTGGGTGGCCTGTAGTCCCAGCTACTTGGAAGGCTGAGGCAAGAGAATCATTTAAGCTTAGGAGTTGGAGTTTGCTGTGAACTGTGATGCCATGGCACTCTACCCGGGATGACATACTGAGACTCCGTCTCAATAAAACAAAACAAAACAAAAGATGAGTCTAGACCAAAAAGATACAAATAAGCAAACACAAAGCAAACTTTGTATATTTGATCTTTAAAATACTTGCTCGGACCCTCCTGAGTGCACAAGCAGGAAGTGGATTGAAAAGGTACATAGTCTGAATGAAGTGCATTCTTACCAATGCCTATCTCAGAAGGGTCCCAGAACAATAATGGGCAGAGAACGACCCCCTAGAAAGCAAGGGCAGGGGTCACAGAAACAATGCACAGTGGCATCTTCCCAGCTAGCTGATTCGGCCTTTAAATAGGCAACTTCCCCAGGGAATAGAGCAGAGGAACCTCAAATGCCTCATTGGAAAAAAATCACAGTCATGATGGGCAGTGACTGCTGTGTCTAATCCCATATCCCCGCCACTATTATACATTGAGTGGAAGGGAAGAAGGCAGATTTAAATGACTTACGAACTGTGCGCCAATAGTCCAAAAGAGCCACAGCTAGGCTGATGGGGGCTGCATAACAAGTCACCCTGAAACCCCTGTGTTCTCATGGAAAAGGATAGGGTACTATGTAAGGAGAAGGGTAAGCATGGATATCTGGGCATCAGAAGGGCAGCTTGCAGCAGAGATAAATTGCCCACCAGATTTGGTGACGGATGGGAAGTCAACTATCAAGGTGTCTTGGGAGCAATCAGTTGGAGATAACAGGATGTGTTATCCATGTAGCAGACCTTCCCCCACAAAATTAAGAATTGAACTTTTGTGTAAAACTTTTGCTGAAATTTTTAAGTTGCCTTAACACACATAGATTACTATAATAGTCTCCTAGCTTGTGTCTCTCAATTCCACTCAAGCCATCTTTCAACTCAGTAGTCATTGCCTTTTAAAATGTCAATCTGATAGTGTATAACCCTCACTTTACATCCTCTGAGAGAAACCTCACTGTGTTTAGACTATCCAGACTCATGGTCCATCATGGCACACAGGATCTGGCCCCACTTGTGTCTCAGATCCGTGTCGCACTCATTAGACCTTCTGCATAGGGTACATTCCCTAGGCACTGCTCATAGCTGGGTCCTTCTGCTTCCTTGCAGCACCTGGCCCTAACCCTCATCCAAAAGAACTCCACTCACACCATTAACCCCTCTGGATACATACTCCTTATCATAGTTTATTCTGCTTTTTAAAATTTCATAGCACGTATCAGAATCTAAGATCATTGTGCATTTATTTTTGTTTATCTTTTATTCTCCCTCAGTTAGAATGTGTGCCTTATTCCCTGTCATACCTCCAGCCTTTACAACAGTACCCGTAACAAAGAAGGTGCCCCCAAACTGGCTGCAGAACAAGCAAGTGAATAAATGGACATATCCGTGAATGAGAGGCACAGTGCTTCAGAGGAGCTGGCGAGGGCGGCATTTGCTGGGGGCGGCATGGCGCTGGACGAAGATGGTGGTCTTTCCTGATCTCTACATTTTTTAGTGAAAGAGCTAGGTGCTGACATCCTTAGTGGACTCCATTTTGGCAAAGATACATTATAAATGACTCACATGAAAACAGCACAAAGATAAGTTTTAGTGGAGACTCTTGATCAAATTCCAAGGAAACAGGCATTTTCATTAAGGATGAGTTTAACAGCAAAGTAGATTAGTATTAATACAAAGACAAACAAAAAAAAAAAAAAAGAAAGAAAAGAGAAGAAAAGAAAACAATAGAAGTGACTTGTTCTTTTAGCTTTTGTCTCCCAGGTATCTGCACCTGCACATCCTTACAGAGACCGCTGTGGCGGATTGGCCCTGACTTCTAACCCCTCTCTGTCTTCACACCCTCTGCCATGAGACTGCGTAATCTTTCCCACCTCGTTAACATGGGGCTTGGCCACGTCTTCCTCAGTCTGGCCAATGGATTACAGTAGAAACAACACAACTGGGGCCTTGAAATGTGTTTGTGCACTGGGAGATGTTCTTGTGCATACAGCCATTGCCATGAGAAGAACATGCCCAGCCTCACCTGCTGGTCCCAGGAGGCTGAAAGACCCTTGAAGCAGAGTCACCACAGCCAAGCCCAGCCCAGATTAGCCCACCTCCAGCCTATGCACAGGCACATGACACAAAATAAATAATAAGCCATTGCATTTGGGGGCGGTTTTTCACCTAGCAGCAATTGTCTCTATCTGTAGCCACCAGCCCATGCACCTTAAAGATGGGCCTCTGGAGCTTTCACATGGCCACAGGACCCCTTTTAAGCCTCTGACCTAGCCCACTTTTCTCTGTGCTTTAGTATCTCTGCACAACCTTTTGGGCCTACTGGTTGACACCTGTCAGGGGTGACTCTCCCTGCTTGTGTCTGTTGCTTACTGGTGTATCTCTGGGTCTACCCTCTATCTGCCCTCTTAAACCACAGTGCTAGTTCCTCGGTGGCTCTTTGGTTTTGCCTACTGAAGAGAAACACTCTACCTAGTCCAACCAGGACCCTATGTTGGAGCCCTATAGGGACAGGACTGTCACCTTGCCCTCTGCCCGTACCCAAGTGACACGCAGAGAGAGGCCCTCCACAATGGGAGCCCACAGGCAAGGCTGTGCCCACAAGGAGCCCAATTCCTGACATGTAGCTACCATAACCGGCATAATTGCAGTGCCTATCAAGACCTTTCTCTGGGGTTGGATGAATCTAATGATGATAAGAGACAGAGTTTCCATACAAATCTTTACAAAGATAAAGAGACCCAAACACCCAACTTTAAATTCCTTTTCCTCCAAAACAACTTTAGTACATAAAACAGAAGTTATTGTTAGAAATTGAATTCCCATGTGTCCCTCCCATTCTCTTCCCTCCTCACTGCTTCTGAGGATTTCAGGCTTCCCCCTGAGGTGTCCCTATCAGACACACATGTGTGTGTGGAGAGTGGAGGGCACAGTGTCCCAGGGAGGAGTGACATGCAACCTGCACCACACCCATGTGAGATGTGGTTTCATCTGTGCTGAGTGGCTCTGAGTGGGTGATTGCCACCGTCCAATCCCCAATTAGCTATTGGCCTCCCAGCCCTTCTTACTTGAAAACAATGTGTCAATCAGCTAACAGCCTTTTTCTTTGAAGTTCCCCATATGCTTCTCTTCCAGGTTTGTCTTTCAGGGTCTCTTCTCTGCCTTCAGACTAAAATGCATAATGTTTTCTGGCCCCACAGAGATCTTTGAACCAAGCAGAGATGTCTGAGGAGCCCGTCTGATGCATTTGCTGTGTCCTTGTGCATGGATCATGATCTGAAGGAGAGCACATAACAGAGTGACCTCCAATAGTCTTTGGAGCCAGGCTGACAGGAATTCAAGGCCCTGCCTGCACTTCCTATTGTGTGTATGACCCAGGACAGTGATTTAAAGCTGCATGTGCAGAACCCCAGTCTGATGCAAGTCCAGCCCTTCTCTTCCATGTGGTGACACAGGACCCCAGTCCACATCCATCCTATGTCTCTGCCATCTTATGGCTTCAAAACTTCTGTTAGAATTTAATTTCTAGCAATAAATAATTAACAGAACATAATAATTATTTTATGTTGTAAAGTCATTTTGGGGAAAAAGGAATTGAAAGTCAGGTGTTTGGGCCTCTTTATTTTTATAAACGTTCCTATGAAAACTCTCTTATCAGCATCAGATTTATCTGGTCCCAGAGAAAGGTTTTGACAGACCCTGTAATTGTGCTGGTTATGGTAGCTGCATGTCAGGAGTTGGGCTCCTCATGGACAGATGGGATTAGGAAAAGGGAGTCAAGAAACAAGAAAGTGTACACATGAGATACTCACAGAAGACTGGTGTGTGGGGCCTGGTTGCCCTGTACCTATCTTGGGTGGCACAAAAATGTGTTGGTTACAGTCCTTCTTCCATATACAGGGAGGGAAGGGTATGTGAACATTCAGTAAAAGAACTTATTAAAATCTCAAAAATCATTAAACTTGTTTTAAAATAAGAATTTTGAGATAGGGGGCAGAGCAAGATGGCAGATGAGTAACAGCTTCCTTGCGGCTGGGCACGGTGAGACTGGGGAGAGAGGACTTCAGGCATCTCTGCCAGGCGGGATCTGCCCAGAAACTTCCCTTTAGGGACACAGGGAGACAGCGTGAGGCTTCTGGACACCCTGAGGAAGGCTAAAGCGGCGGAGATTGGGCAAGTGGTTGCGTCTGTTCATTCAGTCTGATCCTGTCGGCGGCTATGGGTTGGGCAGCAGTGGGACTGCAGGCTGGAAGGGCCTTGCCTGTAAGCCGTTTGGGTTTCTTTTGGACTTGGCACTTGGTTGAACTGCCTTGGGAGATCCTGGGCAGGAGTGTGGGGTTTTTTGAGTGTTGCCTGGGGACCCAGACTGGGCCACCAAGCCAGACGGAGCTGCCAGTGTTGGGTGGTGGGCTGTGTGGAGCCACTGTGGGAGAACTGCCCTGGCAAGCTCCACCCTCAGGGTCGCAAAACAGGCATTGGGTGGGAGCGAGTAATCTAGTGACTGAGCAGCCTAAAGGCGGGGACTGAGACGCCTTGCAGCCTTAGCCCT
>CAUYON010028206.1:0-16020 GCA_963573935.1 Arctocebus calabarensis
TAAAATAACAAATTTTGAGTTCAAAATTTGCTCCGATTTTTTGTATTCAAATATTTTCAAAGTTTTCTGAAAAATAGTACTATCATTTACACATAGCAAATTGTCAATCACCAGTTTAAGTTACACTTGTCCAACAGGGTACTCAAACTTGGACAAAATAAATACACACCACAACAGTGACACTTTGTACTATCAACAAAGAAGCTTGCCCTCAACAATCATGCCATTACTGGTTACTGGATATAGTAACGTAAAAATAAGTTGCTGGTTGACAGGAAGGATAAAAATGACATCAGGAATCTCAAAGGGTTATCTGAGGTGCCAATCACCACATTTAGGCACTCAAGAGTTAAACATTAAATAAAAGCATAGCAAGGTGATAGATTTCCTCCTAGCTTCCCCCTCTACTTGTGCCATATGAGATATGAAAGAAGGCAAGAGAATATGAATAAAGACTATGGAGTTATCTTAAAAACTATACACAAGCTAAGCTTCAGACTCACATTAGAGGAAGGTAAATGGATGCCTCTCCATAAAGGCCACTGTGCCAAGTTTCTTTTCACATTCTGCCCCAAAGTACCTATACAATACGTTCACTTTTCTATTACTAAACTAGTCAACTATATTAGATGTTTCTTCACATTTTAGAAGTTGTAACACAGGTTTACAAAAGAAAACTTGGCAAAAATATTTTTACATCTTATTTCACAAACGAGAAATGGCATTTTTAAAAAAATAAGCCCAGATGAATAACATATTGACTTTAGGATGAGCAATCAGATCCAAACTAAAATTAGACTGTCCCAATAATCCAAAGAAGTATTTGAGTTCAAGTGCACTAAAGTAACAAGGCATAAGAGGAAAAAAATGTCAAGAATCTCAGTAAAAAATAAATGATTGGTGTCAATGGTTATGTTTCAGTTGTGTGCTGAAAAAAGTTATCTTCCCAGCTAAGCCTAATTTCAAAATCCTCTGGGAAACTATCTGTGTAAGCTATGGATTGAAATCACATTCTAATATGGCCATCGGATTTATTTTTTAATTATTATAAAACTATATACAATAGTGAAGTGGTATAAATATGGTTTTTTTTCCAGCTGCTAGTTAGCTATAAAAGTTAATATATTAGGGGGAAGAAAACCCTATGTATCTGAAATAACACTGGCAATGGAAGTAAGCTAACAACCAAAGATAATGTCTAAGCTTCCTATCACACATACATAATTTAACACTATCCATCTTCTAAGTAATTATTTACTTTTTATTGACTCATGTGACAGGGTTTTAACAATGCATTATCATTGAGTAGTGAATAAAAGACTGCGCTTAGTAGGAAACTGGCATAAAGTCGTATATATATATATTTATGAAACAAAAACACTGAAATTAAAGTTACAACACTGCTACTGTGGACTATTAAACTTGAAAAATTTATTTCAAAAAGCTATGCCATTTGAATTCTAGGAATAGGAAAGTCAAAATTGCAACTCTCATTATTCTCCTAAGAAGCTGCCAAGCAGAGATAAACCTTAGCATTGAGGATTACATATGTCAAGTTCCAGCCCAGTGTGGATCGTTCCATGGCAGAATACTTCAACTTGGAATAACAGTGGTACAAAAACACCACTTGACCCTTTATGTATTGCAATAAAAGCTGGCTGTGGCACCACTGGCTAAAAACTATCAAGTCTTGCTGCCACCAACGACCAAAGGCACTTGGATAATCAAGAATTCCACACTGGGCCATATGATATAAACTCTATAATAAAAGACGGGTCAGTATTCTATGTGGCTTGCCTGTTTGATTCGTGTGGTCTTCAGCTGTCAAACAAAGACCTAGAACCTAAGTATGAATGGAAAGAAGATTAAATAAAAAATCATGGTACAAAAAAGTCAACTAATTGTCATGTTTATAAAAGTGATGAATGTTAGTCCAGATATTTCTTGTTATCCAACAACAAAAACAAAGAAGGAAATAAAGAGATCTATTTTGCCCAAAATTACTTCAATCAGGTATTTGATACCAAGAAATGCCCCTCACCCCTCTATATCATCAATAATTCTGAGAATTATAATGGGTATTCTGTTTGTCATTTTAATTAATCACAATGTTTTCCACACATGCATCTCTCCTATGCAATTCTCATCTTAAAATAACTATTCCTGGATATTATGCTAGACCATAGGGCCAAATCATCTTCATTAGGATTCTGGTCATTCCTGTAACCAACACCAGTCTTCACAATTTATTTATTTATTTTTGTCTATCACATGCCATGTAGTTTCAATGCACTTTAATTTTATTCAATTATAAAGTTTAACAACTCTACTTTTCCCAAGCAAAACTTTACATGTGCATTATACCATTTTCTTTAGGAGCTCAGTAAATATAAACATTAAATTTCAATATAAAAATTTTAGAAACACCTTAAAAATGTTTAAACAGTTGTACTTTGCATCTCTTTTTTTCTAATCACTGAGCCCATGAAATTCAAAGCCATACAAATCCTTGGACTACTAACAATCACAAGCTTGAACCTTTTAAAAAATATTCTTGGTCAAAGCTTTGGAATCCAGTAAAAATTCGGAAACGAGTGGGATTCAGAATACCCTGAGCACAAACTAGTGCAACACCACAAATCATGTTCCATCTTCTGTCCAGAAAGAGGGGTGGCAGTCAAAAAGTAAAAAGTGGAGAGGGATAACGAGCAAGTATATTCTGGCTTTATTATACAAGCACAAAACCAAATTCCTTTGGAAAAATAACGACTTTTTTCAGAGGACTTCCAGACCAGTGAGGTAGAGTCCAAAAGGGAGAACACGGATCTGCCCCTATAGTACTGGAGACGTCTCAATCTGGGGTTAGGAAATGAAGGGAGCTTCCCCGCGGGTCCAGCTGTCTCCTCCTTCCGCAGACCCGGTGCCGAAGCAGCAGAGGGCACGCGTGCCCCGAGAGTCCCAGACGGCGGCGCCGCGCGTCCCGCCGGCGAGGAGCAGGGAAAACCATCCGGCGACTTCTTCGCGCGTAAAGTGCACTAGGGGACAGGGTCCGGGCCGGATCTGTAAACACTCGACTGACACTTGTTCATTGCTCCGGGCGGAAGCGCAGTCCCGGGGTCGGGGGCCGGCAGGAGGCGCCCTCGAGGCCGCGCTCACGCCCGGGGTACCGGGAAGCGGCGAAGCCTCACCGTGGGTTCCAGGTTCACTCGCAGGACTTGGCGCGCTCTGCGCCGCGCCGCCGCCAGGCTGCGCTCGCCCCACACGTCGCTGCCGACGCGGATGGTGGGGAAGGTGGTCAGCGTCGGGGTGGCCGCCCTCCATATCTCCTCCAGGGTGCGGCCCCCAAAGCAGGGCCCGGGGGACACAGGCTTGACCGGGCAGTTCTCCTCGGGGGCCGGCGGCGGCGGCGGCGGCGGGGGCTTCCTCCTGGGGGCGGCCGTCGCCCGCGCTCCGCGGCGCCTCCTCCTGGCCGCGGAGCGCGAGCCGGACCGGCGCGTCTGGCCGCGGGCGGCGGAGAACGCCGGGGGGTCGGGCACCAGGGCCCGGCAGGAGGAGTAGCCGTAGACGTCCTTGCTGCGCAGGATGTGCGGGGAGAACTGGTGCTTGAGGCTGCAGAGGAAGCTCCAGAGCTCCGCGTCCGAGCTCATGAACTCGGTGCTGCAGGGCATAAACAGCTTGAAGGCGTCGCCCAGCGCCTTGGTGCTGTCGGCCAGCGACAGTTGCGAGCGCGAGTACACCACCTTCTCCTCTCGTGCCTCCAGCCCGTCCCCTCCTCCAGCCCTAAATCCGCCGCCCCGGGCGGCCGCAACCGGGGCGGCCGGGGGCCGGCGCCGCCGCCTCTTCACGCTGCGCCGCATCGAAGGCCGCTCGGGGCCGCCCGCGCTCGCCGGCTACCCTCTGCCGCCGCCGTCCCTCCCCGCGTCCGGCTCCGCGGCGGCGGCCGCTGCAGGCGCCTTCTGCCCGGCGCGTCTCTCTACTTTTCTCGCCTCCGCCGCCGCCCCTCCCCCTCCGAGGGCGGAGGACTCGGGTGACTGTACTGCCGCCCGGTACAAGATGGCGGCCGGCGCCCACCCCTGGGCTTTGTCATTGGACGGCGCTTCGCCCCCCCTGGTTTCTCTTTCTTCTCCTCTCTTGCCTTCTTTCGACCGCTGCCTTTCTTTAAATGCGCCCGCCTCAGGCCCCTCCCACCGCAGCCCTGACTCCACCCATTGGGTGCTCTCACAAGAGAGGCGGAGACTAATGGGGGAGAGGCCAGTTCCTGGAAGATGGTGCTGGGGTGGGTGATGGTGGTGGCCTTTGAAAGCAAGTCAACTGTTGGATGGGTCTATGAGGATTGGCCTGGCTAGAGTAAGAGGTGGATGGCAGAGTCACTCTCCGGGTGAGTGGGTGTGCGTTGTGGAATGAGCTGGGAGATCTTTCAGTCTGGACAACAAAGGGAGATTTGCCCAAAGGATGTTGCTAGTGTCAGAGTTAAGGAATTTGGGTTTAAGTCTAGTGGGAATGGGCTTTTCACAATTTCCACCTAAATCTTTAAAAGACTCTTCTGGTATCTTCATTCAGAACTCTTCCTTTCTTGATCCCAATCCATCTGAAGAAACCAATAGTAACCCAGAATCGTTCAAGTAATATGGCTGGCACCTGAGAGATAGTCTACCTCTGGGCAGTGGAACCATCTTCATATTTAGGAGATACTCCACTTCTGGGGAAAGCAAAAGCCTTTCATACTCTATAAAATTAAATAACTCTTTTTCAGGTTGATCAAAGGTCAACTGCAACAAAGCATTCTGCTTGAAGAAATTATCCTCGCATTTTGTTTTTAAATGGCCCTTCGCAGAGTCATTCCTATCATTTAGAAGGGATGCAGCGTCACAATCAATAAGGTTCTATTGAAAAGAACACGTGGCTAAGAATACATTACCTTTTGTATTTGGGGGGGAAAGTAGTAGACATTCTTTTGTTTATCTTTTCTACCCTCCTTACCCAACCCGTGTTAGGTAATAGACACTCAATATTGTTTGCTGAACCAATCAATGAAATATTAATACCACTGATTATTCCAAATGGGGTAAAAGGGAAATAAATAGTGAAATTGCTTAGGCTAGGACAATTATTAATAGATATTTTAGATTTATATTGTAAATTTCACAAAACTTTAATTTTTAACATATAAAAAAATACTGGCACTTAGAACTTTGAGGTAGGCATAAACCCACAGAGGTTCATTAACACAGCTTGCTGATAGCGAGACTGGGAATTTAGATCTTTTGATTCCTAATCTAGTGATCTTTATATTTCACTGGTGGTTTTTCCAATTGTGCTGCCCAGGCTCTGAGGGATTCAATAGAACATGCTTCATGCATGAGTGGAATGAGAAATAGAGCTGTACCCTATTCCTACTTCCATTTTATCTAGAAGTGAGCAGTTTTATATGTCTTATATATATTATATTGGATTTATAGGCAATATTTTGTTTGAATCGGATTTTTTTTTTTTTAGTTAATAAAAAATAATTTGAAAGTTGCTTCTTTATACCCGTTTACCACCTCCACAAAATAAACTCATGGCAAAACTTCTAGCCAGGAACCAGTTCTGTATTTACCAAAATCATGGTAACTTTCTCAAAGGAAAATGATTTTCGTAGAAAAGCCTACTCTGGTTTTGGAATAAGATTACAGAGCCATTTTACCAGCCTCCTAAATCCTAATAAAAGAATGAAATTGCAATAACTTTACTAGAGGTTCTATCAGTAATTCTGAGAATGTATAGTAATGTGAAATTTGAATAACTTCCATTGGAATACCCCTGCAGATTAATGTAGAAAATCTCACAGAATGAACCAGTGGAAAGTTAGGGGGGCTTCATGATGAAAGAAAAGGGGTAAAATTAGGATTATGTGGTCCTGGCTTCTCACATTGTTATCCTCTCCCTTCCTTGTTAATCATAGTATTGTAAATTCTTCAGTCTTTTGCCACATAAATATATGGTTATCTACACAAACTTATAGGATTGATTTCAATTAAGAGGATCAATCTTTTTTAAACAACAACTTTGGTTCTAAGAAAATGTAAGATCTCAACAAACTGCAGATTATTCAAGAGTTCATTTTGTAATGCATGCTCACTTAATGTACTTAATACCAAACAATATTTTTAATGAAATATTTTTAGGAAGTAGTACCATGTAAAAGTGCTGATGTTATTATATACTGTTAAATGTGGCATTGTTTTCTCTCTCTATTCTTCTGTTTCCTCTTTCTTATTTTTAAGTCTTTCTTGACTTCCATCTTTTGATTAGCTCAAATGGTCTTATTAATGGTTCCTTATCCATTTGTGAGTAAAATCTACACATAAAGATATTTTTTTCTAGTTCCTGAGACTCTTCTGAGATACTGTAAAGTTTCTGAAAACATCCTAAATTTTTGTTTTTGAGAAATAATTGTTTATAATCCTAAGTTTATTCTCTTATCTCTCAAGTGTAATAATGCTTTACATATTTGATAATAAGTGATGGATAATAAGAATAAACAGAAAAAAATGAGCTATATGCATCTATTTTCTGTATTTATAATTTGTGTAGCTAAAAAAAATGAATCCAAGTGAAATAAAGTGACTAGAAAAGCTAAAATGTATCTCTTAGCTACCCAGAACCTTTGCTTTAGGATTCTATTTCTATAAAATAATTTGTTTCTTGAAAAATGGTCCAAAATTAAAAAAAAAATAAAACGTATATCTAAATGGTTGTGAACATCAGCTCTGGAATCAAATAGACTTGGAGTCAAATATGAATGTACAACAAAATATTCTTGGACACATTTTTTTACCTTTCTGAGCTTTAGTTTTCTCATCTATTAAATGTGTGTAACCTCTACTTCAATATTTTCAGAATTAAATGAGATAATATGTGTGAATCACCACCTATCGGGCCTGGAATACAGTAAGCATTCCATAAATAATATTTATCCTTATTTGTCTTACATAATTTTGAGGATTTTACTTGTTTTAATCAACAACATGTAAACGTATTTCAGAAAGTCTACATATTGTTTTAAAAGAATAGTTGAATATGGTGAGAGGAAAATAAAAATGTTGATGCTAGAAGGAAACTTAGAGATCATCTCATGAGTCCAACACTCTTCATTGAGATGAAAATACTGAGATGCCGAGAGAGAGCTGCCCAAGGTCACAGAGCTGGACAGTAGAAGACTGAACTAGAACGTGTGTTTCTAACTGCTACTTCATTCTAAATTTTATACTCAATTCAAGAACATACCATGAATTTTTAGTTTAAATAATATTCTTTGAAAAAAAATTTCAAGGCGGCACCTGTGGCTCAAAGGAGTAGAGAGCCAGCCCCAAGCAAAAAAAAAAAAAAAAATTCAGCTGTGTACTTTCACATGAATAAATAATATTAAATATAGCATGATTCATCCAGAAAAATTTTAGCCTTATCATTAGACCTATTCTAAAGTTATATTTACAAATGTTATCTTAAAGCTCTGACATGGTCTAAAACTACTTAATGTGGAATACATAAAGACCACATAAACTGAAAGAAGAGAGCTTCTTCCAGGAAGATGGAATAAATGTACTTTCCCTATCCTTCCCGTTAATTACAACTAAAAACGCTAGCATAATGTATAAAACAAACATAAGAAGACTGAAAAATGGAGAGAAGAAGGCAGACAGGTTAGGGACCTCAGAATCCAAGGAAGGGCATGGCAGTGAGTTCTCTGGCTTTGCTTTTTTTCTTTTCCAAACACATCTGAGGCCGGGTGATGGAAAAGCCAGTAACTCAGAAATACCAACAGTTGAAAACATAAAAAGATCTTGAAAACCATGTTCTCTCTAGCCATAGGACCAGGAAAGGATCAGCATAGCAAGACAGAAACCTTTTAAAAAAGTAATTTCTAAAAGGAAATTACAAAACCAAAGGAAAAAAAAAAACTTCTTCTCTTGCCAGGATATAAAAAAGGTACCCAAATAACTTTTCTGGGGTTGTATCAGAGGAGGCTAGATAAGGAATCACGACCTTCATCCTTGATAGGCAGTAAAGGCAATTCCCACCCATAGTGTCAGTAGAGAACATGTGTAACATGTAACAATAAGACACTTCTGGCTCGGGGCCAGTGACTTAACAGGCTAAGGCACCAGCCACGTACACCTGAGCTAGCAGGTTCGAATCCAGCCCGGGCCCACCAAACACCAATGACGGCTGCAACCAAAAAATAGCCAGGCATTGTGGCGGGCGCCTGTAGTCCCAGCTACTTGGAAGGCAGAGGCAGGAGACTCGCTTGAGCCCAGGAGTTGGAGGTTGCTGTGAACTGTGATGCCACGGCACTCTACCCAGGGTGACAGCTTGAGGCTCTGTTTCAAAAAAAAAAAAAAAAGAAAAGATACTCGTACCTGATAAGAACCCAGAATTCCCAACCCCACCCAGAAGTAATGAGGAGCCCCTCCCCCCTACTTGGTTATCAGTGGAAACAGAGTGAGAAATCATGGCTCCTGCCTGACAGTACTAAGGCAGTTAGTACTGCCATACAACCTGCCATCACCCTCATTAAAACAGTGGCAGAGAAAGCCAGCTAACACAAATTTAAACAAGATCCAGAGCCCTTTAATGTGATGCTCTAAATGTCCAGGTTTTAATAAAAAATGAGTTACCAGAAAGCTCTCTATCTGAATAAGAGAATACAATCAATAGATGCCAACACTGAGATGAGAAAGATGTTAGGATTGCATGACAAATATTGTAAAGCAATCATCAAAAAATATTTCAACAATCAATTGTGAACACTCTTAAATTAACAACAACAACAACAAAGCAGAAACCTGCAGGGAAGAAATGGAAATCTCAGCAAAGAAACAAGAGACATGAAAAAGAGCCAAATGAAAATTTTAGAAAACAACCAAACTAAAAAGTCCAGTGGATGGCTTCAACATTAGGATGGAAAAGATACAGGAAAGAATTGGTGAAATTAAAGACAAAACAGTAGATATTATCCAATTTTGAAAAGAAAAAAAATAGGCTGATTTTAAAAAGAAGAATAAGATCTAGGAACCCAAGGGACCCTAAGATCTAATATTTACGTCAATAGAGATCTGGAAGAAAAGGAGGAGAGAAGGCTAAAACAATTACTTGAATAATGGCTAAAAATGTTCCCAATTTGCAAAAGTTATAAACGTACAGATTTTTTTTTAACTCAAAAGCAAAATGATTTTGTTTCCAAAGTGACAGGAGAAACTAAGAAACAAGAGGTGATTTTTCTTCCCAAAGTGGAATGATCACCTACAGAGCAGGGGATTGGGACAGCAAGACAACAGTCAGATTCTCTCTCTGTTTCTCCAACTTATATAACAATTACGATCCCTCTGTAGCACTGATTAAACCTACAGGTTTAAGAAAAAACTGACATTTCACCCCTGAATTCCTCTATCTGGTGAAAACATGCTTTAAGAATAAAAAGGAGGCCAGGAGTTGTGGCTCATGCCTATAATCTTAGCACTCTGGGAGGCTCAGGCAGGTGGATTGCTTGAGTTCAGGAGTTTGAGACCAGCCTGAGCAAGAGTGAGACCCCTATCTCTACTAAAAGTAGAAAAATTAGCCAGGTGTTGCTGTGGGCACCTGTAGTCCTAGCTAGTGGGGTGGCTGAGGCAGAAGAATCACCTGAACCCAGGACTTTGAGGTTGCTGTAAGCTATGACTCTATGGCACTCTAGACTGGGCAATGAAGTAAGACTCTGCCTTTAAAAAAAAAAGAAAGAAAGAAAAGTCTGTAATCCTAGCACTCTGGGAGGCTGAGGTGGGTGGCTTCCATAAACGCAGGAGTTCGAGACCAGCTTAAGCAAAAGTGAGACCCCGTCTCTACCCAAAATAGAAAAACCAGCCAGACTTTGTGGCAGGTGCCTGTAGTCCCAGCTACACGGGAGGCTGAGGCAAGAGGATCACTTCAGCCCAAAACCATGAGGTTGCTATGAGCTATGATGCCACAGGACTCTACCCAGGGTGACAGAGTGAGACTCTGTCTAAAATTTAAAAAAAAAAAAAAAAAAAAAAAAAGGGAATCAAGATATTTTCACATGAAAGAAAAGAGGTAATTTGTTGCTAGTGGACCTACCCTAAAAAATTACTCAAGGAAGTTTTCTAAACAGAATAGGAACAATAAAAGAAGGACTCTTGGAACATCAGAAAGGAAAAAAGAACATGGTGAGCAAAAACTTAAGTAAATACACTAAACTTTCTTTCTCTTTTTGAGTTGTCTAAATGTTTGATGGTTGTTATGGACTGAATGTTTGTGTCCCCCTAAAATTCCTTGAAATGCTTACCCCTGCTTTAATCATTTAGAGATCAGGCCTGTGAAGAAGTAATAAAGGTTAAATAAGGTTCATAAGAGTGGGCCCTAATCTGACAGTGTTAGTGCCCTTATAAGAAGAGGAAAAGATACCAGAGCTCTCTATCTCCACCATGCAAGAATAGAGCAAGAGGGAACCCATTAGCAAGCCAAGAAGAGAGCCTCTACAGGAACCACATTGACTGGTATTTTGATCTTGGACTTCTCAGTCTCTGGAACTAAGAAAAAATAAATCCCTATTGTTTAAGTCACACAGCCTCTGATATTTGTTATGCCAGCCCAAGCAGACTAGTTCAATGGCTGAAGTGAAAATTATAATGCTTTCCAATGTGGCGTTAAATGTATATAAATCATTAACTGATATACCTCAGAAACAGGGAGGATGAAGGGACATAAAGGTACCAACTCCACATGCTGTTGAAAATTCCAGTATAACTCTTGACCCCCCCAAAACTTAACTACTAACACCCTACTATTAACCACAAACTTAAAAGACAACATGAATAGTAGATTAACACACATATTGTATGTCATGTATATTTTATACCATATTCTTACAAAAGAGTAAGCTAGAGAAAAGAAAATCGGAAGAGAAAAATCTATTTACTATTCATTAAGTAGAAGTGGATAATCATAAAGAAAATAGGAAAGGAAATCCTTGTTGTTTCACGTTGAGTAGGCTGAGGAGGAGGAGAAGAAAAAGAAGCGCAAGAAATGGAGAAGGTGGAAAGGGAGGCAGGCACACGTGGTCTAACTTTTATTAGAAAAAGTCCATGTATCAGTGGGTCTATGCAGTTCAAACTTGGGTGGTTCAAAGGTCATTGTAACACTTAGGTCAACCACTAAAGCCGAAAGAGATACACTCAAACAATTATAGATAAATCAAAAGATAGTTTGAAAAAACATTAAAGTAACCCACAGAGAGGAAAAGAACACAGAGAAATGAAAAACTGAGAATAAACAAAAAGCAGAAGATAAAAAGGATAAATCTATAACAACAATATGTACTAAAGCTTATTGATGAATAATTAATCAAAACAGAAATCGTCCAAATGGTAAATGGACCAAAAAATTGACCAGATCTGTAATTAGCCAGGCATGACCTGAAATTAACCAGATTTCTTCGTTCCTTAGGTCTAGCTAAAAGATTTTTCTTAAGTTTAGTAAAAATATGCTTCTGTTTTCTTTTACTTATTGTCCTGTCTTCTAGAGCTTCATAAAACCAACCTCGAAAGCAAATTTCAGATTATGTCAAAACTTCAATGTAAGAAACCTTTATATTGTTGACTCAAATTTAAAGTCAACTAAAAACCATCCTTTTTATTCCCCACATGAACTACTGCAAAATTATGTGTGCCTTGGACTATGTTGGACATTACATTTATTCCTGTTAAATTTCATTTTCTTTGTTTCAGTACCTGCTATGGTACTTTTGAATCTGAATTCTGTAACAGAATATTCTTTTTGTGTGTGTGTGTGGTTTGGAATTCTTCCTTCTCTTTTGTTAAAAAGGGGGAAAGGAAATGGAGATGGGTACCCTGGGCTCTCGGGGAGACATGCAGGCATCCCTAGCAGACATGTGCTGGGGATGGGTTGGAAAGGTCCTGGAGTTTCCCACAATCCTTTTGTTGGCAGGGACAGCAATACTGGCTGCTGAAGGGGCAGGTGAGGCAGGGCCCTGGGGTTGACAGTAGGTAAGGGGTCTGGGCCTCATTCTAACACGCAAATTCCAGCTGCTCCATGCGCTAGGTTGCTTTTTGAAGAGCAATGTACCTATAAATACATAGACACAGCTACACGCACACATGCTGTAACTGCTGGTTTTAATTAATCCTTTACTAAAACTAAGCAAGTATTCTTCCACTTTAAACCAAGTCATCAATGGCATTACCATGAACAGACTCCATGACAAAGGTTCTGGAGACGTGAGCATGCTACTGCATGTACATTTGTAAGTACTTCTTGGGGATAGTCAGTCTCAGGATTGCTTTATGTTATTATCGTCCAGCTCACAGTTTCTTATCCAGGAAGATATTATAAGAAACATTGTCACATTTTTGTTGAAATCAAAATATATTACTATTACA
This sequence comes from Arctocebus calabarensis, assembly GCA_963573935.1. Taxonomy (NCBI): domain Eukaryota; kingdom Metazoa; phylum Chordata; class Mammalia; order Primates; family Lorisidae; genus Arctocebus; species Arctocebus calabarensis. The sequence continues at coordinate 12,435 of CAUYON010028206.1, forward strand.
TCTATGGGCCTTTCTCTAATCTACGAAATCTCATGTTCCTATTAAAAATGAAATGAAGTCCCCACATAATTTGTTTATAAGCTCTCATACTGTTCCATCTCAGTTGTAGCCCCCACTTGAGTTTTCTTTTTGTTTAATAATGTAAACATAGCCAGTTTGAGACTACCTATATCAGATTGGGAGAATATTAACATATTGAACCATAATGGGAGGGGGCAGATAGAAAGAGCTGAGTATTATAGAGGAAGAGTTGGCAGGTCAGTACCATGACTTTGAAAACTTTTTTTTTTTTTTTTTTTTTTTGAGACAGAGCCTCAAGCTGTCACCCTGGATAGAGTGCTATAGCATCACAGTTCACAGCAACCTCCAATTCCTGGGCTCAAGCAAGTCTCCTGCCTCTGCCTCTCAAGTAGCTGGGACTATAGGCGTCCACCACAATGCCTGGCCATTTTTTGGTTGTAGCCGTCATTGTTGTTTGGCAGGCCCAGGCTGGATTCGAAACCACCAACTGAGGTGTACGTGGCTGGCGCCTTAGCCAGTTGAGCCACAGGCGCTGAGCCGATCATTTTTTTCTTTGAGACAGGGTCTCACTCCTTCATGCCCTATCTAGAGTGTTATGGCATAGTAGCTCACAGCAACCTCAAACTCTTAGGCTCAAGTGATCCTTTTGCCTCAGCCTCCTGGGTAGTGGGACTATAGGTGCCCACTACCACACCTGACTAGTTTTTTCTATTTTTATAGAGATGCAGTCTCACTCTTGTTTAGGCTGGTCTCAAACTCTTGAGCTCAAATGATCCACCCTCCTAAGCCTCCCACAGTGCTGGGATTACAGGCATGAGCACTTGGTCACCATGCCCAGCCAATCATTTTTAAATACATAAATAGCATACATAAATAAGTAGATTTCTAAAATTGTGAAGTAATTCTTTTTTAAAATTTTACTTAATACTGCCCAGATTAACATACACCTCCAATCCTGTCCCTTTAATGCTCAAAAATCTTCAGTGGATCTGTATTGCTTACCTAAATGAGAACAAACTCTATTCAAAAGCCTTCAAATTATGATGCTAATCAAGACTAGTTTATGTCTATACCACAGCAAAACTTCCTGCTAAGCTTCACCACATTAGGTTCCTAGAATGCCTATTCATTCAATCATCTAAATACTTCATTGAGAGTCCACTATAATAGGAATGCTGGAAACCAACAGTGATCATATTGTATCAGAAACTTACTTCATGATATTTATAGATTAGTATGTTAGTTATCTATTGCTGATGTAGCAGAGTACCACAAGCTTGTGGCTTAAAAATAACACAAATTTATTGTTTTACTATTCTAGAGGTCAGAAGTTCAACATGGATCTCACCAGGCTGTAATGAAGATGTCAGCAGGGTTGCATTCTTCTCTGGAGGTCCACAGGTTGAATCTGTTTCTTTCACCATTTCCACCACCTCTAGAGGCCACCCACATTCCTTGACTTGTAGCCCCCTTCTTCCATCTTGAAAGCCAGTGAGGTTATACCTCTTCAACTGTTCTTAAGTAGTCATATCTCCCTCTGACTTACCACTTATGCTTCCTTCTTGCCCATTTATAGACTCTCTTGATGGCTGGGTCTGGTGGTTCATGTCTGTAGTCTTAGCACTCTGGGAGGCTGAGGGAGGAGAATTGCTGGAGCTCAGAAGTTTGAGACCAGCCTAAGCAAGCAAGATCAGGAAGCTGAGGCAGGAAGATCACTTGAACCCAGGATTTTGAGGTTGCAGTGAGCTAAGATGACACCACTGCACTTTAGCCTGGATGACAGAGAGACACTGTCTCACAAAACATAAAATAAAATAAAATAAATTTTTAAAAATCAAAATAAGACTCTTGTGACCAAATTAGGCCTAAGTGGATAATATCCCTATTTTAGGGTCAACTGATTAGCAACCTTAATTCCATCTGCAACTATAATCCCCCTTTTTCATATCACTTAACATCTTTGCATGTTCCAGAGATTAAGACATGAACAACTTTGAGGGACCATTTTCTGCCTACAGAAATGCAGGTTTAGTCAATAATAATACAAGTTTACCATATATGGAATACTCATGTCCTATACTAGACACTGTGCTAAGCCCTTTGCATGGATTACTTAATTTAATCTTCACAACCATCCCCTGCAGTAAGAACTATTCCAGATGTCCCACTTCACAAATGAGCATACTGGCACTGTTCTTTCACTCCTATGCATTTTTGCTCATTTCTCCTTTTTCCCCTTTCCAAATTTTAGGCCCATAGGTGCCTCACCAAAGCTATTGGTCACTATGTGCTCTCTTCCTTCTATGTAGGTGGTAGCATTTTTCTTCCATCTCCCTTGTGGAACACTTCCCCACCCCAGCCATACTCCCATTTTACCTTCAATCCCAAAAGAACTACTGGTACTGAAGCAAATGTATTGTATCTCTTAGTCATATTAGGGCAGAATTAAAGTTGAAAGTCATCTTTCAAGGTGGTAACACTTCTTACTCATCTTTATTTTTCATTGTATATAGCAATGATATCTTAACATTTCTCTGCATAGAGCATTTTATAGCTTAAAAAAATACTTTATCTGATTGGATTCTCAAAGAGACAGGTGATGAAAACAAGAATAAAAATTATTCTCTTGTTATGGATGAGGGAACGGAAGCTCAGAAGGTTAATTGACGTGTCCAGGTTAAAGTGATAAGCTGGATCCTGAACCAAGACTGATTCTAAGTCCTGATTCTAAGACTTTGATTCTAAGACCTGATTCTAAATCTTTGCAATCCTCTTTCTCCTTTCTCCTAATAAAAGCACTCAACCATTATTTCAAAACAAATATTTTAATGTTGAAGATTATGGAATCTTCTTTGGCTGTCTTTAAAACTTTACCTTTTCCATGTCTATCTTTTCATAATTTTTAGTCCTAATTGACAGGAAAAAACTAGGCAGTCTATTAAAATACCATAAGCTCTAAAATTCTTTGAACAAAGGGAGTAGGAAGTAAACCAAGCCCATGCAGCTGATGCAGTAGCCCAGGTTCCACAACCTGGGGCCCCTCACAGCTGTGTCTAGTGTGGAGTGAGAGCTTCCAGCCCAGATGAACTCAGAACACCTTTCATCTGGAGCAAGGGCTCCCTCAGCATTGGCCTCCTTCAGGCAGTGGCCACACATCCTGGCCTGAAAACATAATCAGTGGAGAATTCTCTGGGAGTAAAATTTGGTATAATTAGAGAAAAAGAAAGAAAAGAAGTTAGCCTAGACCCTAGCTTGTGGTCTATTAGGCAATGGTGAACTCCTTCTACCAAAACAGAAAAAGCACTTATTCTGCGCTTAATGTCTTCTCTTTAGTCTAAAACCTACCCCACACAAGAACTTGTTCCTGTTTAGCCAAACTACCTCATCTTATGGAGCAGAATTTTATTTTATTTTATTTTTAAATATTTTATTTTATTTTTTTGAATCATAGCTGTGTACATTAGTTCAACCATGGGGTACAGTGTGGGGGCTTCACATGCAATCTGAGATATTTTATCTACCTGATTGACATACCGTTCATGATATTTTCTCGTTTACTATATGA